>JAMQYH010001080.1:0-18891 GCA_027562975.1 Rhynchospora breviuscula
CCAACCGAATTCATAGGTATAGGAAGAAACCCCCTCAAATAGATATTTTTTCGTTCAACTAGATTTCGATTTTGAATACGACATAAACAGACCCCTAGTACAAGTAGCATCACGCCCCTTACCACATTTTTGACGACACCATGGACACGTTTTACTCCATTTTGGATCCTGGAATCTCGAGTTATTAAACCTGTGTTGGTTAAATATCGATTGCTTCTTGAACCCCGGGAATTTTTTGAAATTATGATACCCAAAATTCGGGAGTCAAAGAGTCTCATAAAGCGTTCTTGGTCGAAAAAAATGTCTATGAAAGAGTGAGAATTCTTGATCTCTCTTAATATCTCTCTCCAGTCCAAGATCCAGCCGGATATCCAATCATGTGCTCTATTTTTCTTTTTTTTGACCATAAAATTCCTCCTTTTCTTTAAGATTATTAAGATTATTCGAAAAAAAAAACGTTATCCTTATCTGACTACAAGAAGTTTGTACAATGTTGATGATCATTTTGATGTTTTCCTCTTTTTGATTTTTTGGTTTTTGATTTTTTGGTTTTTGATTTTTTGGTTTTTTTTTTCTTCATTATAGAATATTTCTTTAACTGATTCTTTCAGGGCCTTGATTTGTTACATAAGTCTTAATTTCATATCTCCGAATGTGAAAAGACGTCAAAATATCTTCATATCGCTAATTAGTACTGCATCTTACAAATTGTAACCATATTATAGAATATTTCTTTAACTGATTCTTTCAGGGACTTGATTTGTTACATAAGTCTTAATTTCATATCTCCGAATGTGAAAAGACGTCAAAATATCTTCATATCGCTAATTAGTACTGCATCTTACAAATTGTAACCATATAAGCTACCAAGATGTTTTTCCCTCAAGCGAGTTCCCCACCAACTGTAGCGGCACCGTCTGCTAAAATTTGACCTTTTTGAATACATTGACCTCCCTGAACGCGGGGTTTTTGGTGGATCAAAGTTTTTTTGTTGGAACCTGGATACTTAACTAAAGGAATACTGAAAGTATTCCCATTCCTTGATAAAAAGATCTTGTGATTATCCGTAAAAAAGACCTTTCCCTGATGTTCAGAAAATCCGGATACTTTACTTCACTTGAATAAGGAAACGTGAAAATCCATGAATTCCTGCCTTCATTCCTTTTTCTTCTATTTTTTCCACTTCTATTTGATCCATTGGAAGGCTTTTTTGATAGAGTAAGACAGAATGGATTCTGGAACGAAGGGATTGATCATTCGAATGATCAACAAGTTATTATAATAATGCAATCTTCCCGTTGCGTATTGGTACTTATCGGGTATAGAATAGATCTGCTTCTCTTTGTTCTTACGAACAGAGTTGTTCCCTTATTTTGATTTTCAATGGGATGAAATCAAAATGAGCCCTTTCTGATACAGAATCTACTGAAAAAAGGTGAGGTACACAGTATATAGTCTTTTTAGTTTAATGCGATAAAATAAAGTGACATAGTTTCTATTTCTCTTAAGGGGTATTTCCATGGGTTTGCCTTGGTATCGTGTTCATACTGTCGTATTGAATGATCCCGGTCGATTGCTTTCTGTGCATATAATGCACACAGCTCTAGTTGCTGGTTGGGCCGGTTCGATGGCTTTATACGAATTAGCGGTTTTTGATCCCTCTGACCCCGTTCTTAATCCAATGTGTATGATTATGATCATACATCTTTTAGATTATGATGATACCTCTTATGTTAAGCATCCATGGCTGAATGGTTAAAGCACCCAACTCATAATTGGCGAATTCGTAGGTTCAATTCCTACTGGATGCACGCTAATGGGAATGTTCAATAAGTCTATCGGAATTTTCTCTCTATCAATGGGATCTCATCATCTATCCATAACGAATTGGTATAGTATATTCATACCATAACATAGGAAGAGTAAGAACTCGAATCCTGATCAATACTGGGACTCATAGGGAAGAAATTGGAGTTATGGATGGAATCCAATATGGAGTAGTTACAGGAAAAAGTCTTCGGTTATTGGGGAAGAATCAATATACATACTTCTAATGCCGAATCAGGATCAACTAAGACAGAAATCAAGTAAGTATTGGGTTGAACTCTTCTTTGGTGTTAAGGTAATAGCTATGAATAGTCATCGACTACCCCGAAAGGGTAGAAGGGGCCTATTATGGGACATACAATCCATTACAGGCATATGATCATTACGCTTCCACCAGGTTATTCTATTCCACCTCTTCTAGAGATTCTAAAGAAAAGAACTTAAAGAAAAATACTTAATAACACGGCGATACATTTATACAAAACTTCTAGTCCGAGTACACGCAATGGAGCTGTAGACAGTCAAATGAAATCCAATCCACGAAATAATCTGATCTATGGACGGCATCGTTGTAGTAAAGGTCGTAATGCCAGAGGAATCATTACTGCAAAGCATAGAGGGGGGGGTCATAAGCGTCTATACCGTAAAATCGATTTTCGACGGAATCAAAAAGACATATCTGGTAGAATCGTAACCATAGAATACGACCCTAATCGAAATACATACATTTGTCTTATACACTACGGGAATGGTGAGAAGAGATATATTTTACATCCCAGAGGGGCTATAATTGGAGATACCATTGTTTCTGGTGCAGAAGTTCCTATATCAATGGGAAATGCCCTACCTTTGAGTGCGGTTTGAACTATTGATTTACGTAATTGGAAGTAACCAATTAGGTTTACGACAAAACCTAGAAATCGATCACTGATCCAATTGGAGTACCTCTATGGAATAGACCTCAACAGAAAACTGTTGAGTAACGGCAGCAAGTGATTGAGTTCAGTAGTTTCTCATAGAGAATTATTGACTCTAGAGATATGGTAATATGGAGAAAATTGTTTGAAGCACGTACCGAACCGGAAGCGCCTCTTCTTTCAAAGAGAGGAGGACGGGTTATTCACATTTCATTTGATGGTCAGAGGCGAATTGAAAGCTAAGCAGTGGTAATGAAGATCCGCCGAAGAGATGTCTCCTACGTTACCCGTAATATGTGGAAGTATCGACGTAATTTGATAGAGTCATTCGGTCTGAATGCTACATGAAGAACATAAGCCAGATGACGGAACGGAGAGACCTAGGATGTAGAAGATGATAACATGAATGATTCGGCAGATTAGGATTCCTATATATCCACTCATGTGATACTTCATTATACGATGAAAAGATCTATTTTTTTCTATATCATCATATACATCTAGAAAGCCGTATGCTTTGGAAGAAGCTTGTACAGTTTGGGAAGGGGTTTTTTTTGATAAAAAAGAAGAATCTACTTCAACCGGTATGCCCTTAGGCACGGCCATACATAACATAGAATTCACACATGGAAAGGGCGGACAATTAGCTAGAGCAGCAGGTGCTGTAGCGAAACTGATTGCAAAAGAGGGTAAATCGGCCACATTAAGATTACCATCTGGGGAGGTTCGTTTGATATCCCAAAACTGCTTAGCAACAGTCGGACAAGTGGGTAATGTTGGGGTGACCCGAAAAAGTTTGGGTAGAGCTGGATCGAAGTGTTGGCTAGGTAAGCGTCCTGTAGTAAGAGGAGTAGCTATGAACCCTGTGGATCATCCCCACGGGGGCGGTGAAGGAAAAGCCCCAATTGGAAGAAAAAAACCCGTAACTCCTTGGGGTTATCCTGCGCTTGGAAGAAGAAGTAGGAAAAGGAGAAAATATAGTGATAGTTTGATTCTTCGTCGCCGTAAATAGGAATATTCCAAATCGAATTTTGGAAATTCGATGGGATGGGCGAACGACGGGAATTGAACCCGCGCATGGTGGATCCACAATCCACTGCCTTGATCCACTTGGCTACATCCGCCCCTTATCTAGGTAAAGGATTTTCTCTTTTTTGCATTCATCATTATTGTATTTATTCTGACCTCCATACTTAGATCGAGATATTGGACATAGAATGCCAATCTTTAACATGTCAAAAAAGGAGTAATCAGCTGTGATAGGTCCAAAAGAAAGAATTGTAGCTAATCCAAAGAAAAGATTTGTAGCTAATCCAAAGAAAAGAATTGTCGCTAATCCAAAGAAAAGAATTGTAGCTAATCCAAAGAAAACATTTGTAGCTAATCATTTATTCGAAAAAATGGAAAAAATCAAAAGGGGGGAGGAGATAATAGTCACTTGGTCTCGGGCATCTAGCATTCTACCCTCAATGGTTGGCCATACATTCGGGATTCATAATGGAAAGGAACATATACCTATTTATATAACAGAATCTATGATAGGTCACAAATTGGGAGAATTCGCGCCTACGCGGAATTTCGCGAGAGATGCAAGAAACGATAACGATAATAAATCTGTAATGAAGAATCAAAAAAAATAGGGATCAAACAAAGCAAAAAAAAAGGAAAGAGAAACACCCGTGGATTTTCAAAATCTTGAGTATTTCTCTTTCCTTACCATATTATTATTTCTTTTGTATAGAAACTTAATATTTTGATAAACCAACTAAGTATGCTTACAAAAAAAGAGGGTTTTCAAAGAGGTTTTAGAGACCCCCGGATATGCTTACCCTAAAAAGAGGTTTTAGAGACCCATGGACATGCCTACCCAATAAAGAGATTTTATCAATCTCTTGGTATGCCTACTCAAGAGAGGGATTTTCGATATCCCTAAGTATCTTTCTTTACCCAATATATTGGTTTGAAAAACCAATATATTGGGTATTTCTCTTACCTTTATATATTATAAAAAAAGCAGTCTTAACCTATCTTATCCTTCAATAGAAGGAACTTCGGCAGCAGCTAGGTCTAGAGGGAAGTTGTGAGCATTACGTTCGTGCATTACTTCCATACCAAGGTTAGCACGGTTGATGATATCAGCCCAAGTATTAATAACACGACCCTGACTGTCAACTACAGACTGGTTAAAATTGAAACCGTTTAGGTTGAAAGCCATAGTGCTAATACCCAAAGCAGTGAACCAGATACCTACTACAGGCCAAGCAGCCAAGAAGAAATGTAAAGAACGAGAATTGTTGAAACTAGCATATTGGAAGATTAATCGGCCAAAATAGCCATGAGCAGCTACGATATTGTAAGTTTCTTCCTCTTGACCGAATCTGTAACCCTCATTAGCAGATTCGTTCTCAGTGGTTTCCCTGATCAAACTAGAGGTTACCAAAGAACCATGCATAGCACTGAATAAGGAACCGCCAAATACACCAGCTACACCTAACATGTGGAATGGATGCATAAGGATGTTGTGTTCTGCCTGGAACACAATCATAAAGTTGAAAGTACCAGAAATTCCTAAAGGCATACCATCAGAAAAACTTCCTTGACCAATAGGGTAGATCAAGAAAACAGCAGTAGCAGCTGCTACAGGAGCTGAATATGCAACGGCAATCCAAGGACGCATACCTAGACGGAAACTAAGTTCCCACTCACGACCCATATAGCAAGCTACTCCAAGTAAGAAGTGTAGAACAATTAGCTCATAAGGACCACCATTGTATAACCATTCATCAACAGATGCTGCTTCCCATATCGGATAAAAATGCAAACCGATAGCTGCGGAAGTAGGAATAATAGCACCAGAAATAATATTGTTTCCATAAAGCAGAGAGCCAGAAACTGGCTCACGAATACCATCAATATCTACCGGAGGAGCAGCAATGAAGGCAATAATAAATACAGAAGTTGCAGTCAATAAGGTAGGAATCATTAAAACACCGAACCATCCAATGTAAAGACGATTTTCAGTGCTGGTAATCCAGTTACAGAAGCGACCCCATAAACTTGTGCTTTCGCGTCTCTCTAAAATTGCAGTCATGATCAAATTTGGATTTATTCTATTCTCAAGGACTCCCAAGCATACATATTAACTAGAACTCGAATTAATAGAGATGAGTTAATTGATAGAAGGCTTGTTAATTAACCATTATAGCATAGTTCTATTTCAATGTCAACCCATGCTAAACTAAAACAAGCACATATATTAACTAGAACTTGAATTAATAGAGATGGGTTAATTGATAGAAGGCCTGTTAATTAACCATTGTAGCATAGTTTTATTTCAACGTCAACCCATGCTAAAAAAAAAGATCTATTTTTGATCATATCATGAAAGAACATACTATAACATTACAAAATAGTAAAAAAAAGGAGAAAAATATTCCAATGTTTTTATGGGTTGCCCGGGACTCGAACCCGGAGCTAATCGGATGGAGTAGATAATGTCTCGTCTGCTAGAATAAGAAAAAACCCCTCCCCAAATCGTGCTTGCATTTTTCATTGCACACGACTTTCTCTATGTATACATATCATATTGATATTTTGATAAGATAGTTTACTAATTTGAAACTAATTGAGTTGATTAAACTATAAACTCCAAGTTCGTGTAGTAAATTTGAGCATTTCAGAATCCTAATTTCTCAAAATCCAATTCTTTGTTTTTTTTATTTCAAAGATAACAGATTTCGAATCTATTGAAATTCTAGGTCTCATGATTGATTAGATCATGAATATGGGTAATATTCAAATACCAAATACGTTCTTTGTTTGATCTATGGAAAGAAAAATGCATTTTTTTTTTGAAGACTAAAGAAAGAACTTGTTCTTCTTCTATAAGAAATTCTTCCAATAATCTTGGACCTAAACTTTGCAAAAGAGTACGTACTGTACTCTTATGTTTACGAGCCAAAGTTCTAGCACACGAAAGTCGAAGTATATACTTCATTTGATACAAAATTCTCTTTTGAGAAGATCCACTATAAAAATGGAAAAGATTTTTCCATATTCGACCAAATCGACTAATAATATCATAATCTGATAAATCTGTCCAGATTGGCTTACTAATAGGATGTCCTACTACAGTACAAAGTGAAGCTTTAGACAATGATCTAATGAGAAGAATGACTGGAACTATATTATCAAATCTCTTAATAATAGTGTCTATTAAGACAGAATACTCTAGTATTTGACTTCTTACCACCAAATGATTTCTTTTTACATTTGAAGAATAACCAAGAAAGTCCAATGAATAACATTCGAATTGGTTTCTATGAAACCTATTCGATTGAGACCAAAAATGAAAATAATATTGCCAAAAACAGACAAGATAAGATTTCCACTTCTCCATAAAAAGATCGGTCCCTTTTGATGCTAGAATTGCTTTTCCTTGGTATCGAACATAGTGCATGAAAGGATCTGTAAAGGACCATATAGATCTTTGGAAAAAAGTCTGATGCACTATTCTAAAATGCTCTATTTTTCCATAATAATAGATTCGCTCAAGAAAGGTTCCAAAAGATGTTAATCGTAAACAAGAAGATTGTTTACGAATAAACAGCAATAAAAACTCATATTCCGATACATAAGAATTATATAAGAAACGAGAGAGTCTTTTATTTTCTTTTGAAAATATAGAAACCAGTCTCTTTGAAATAATGAGACTATTCCAATTAGAATAGTCTAAGAGAAAGAATCGCAATAAATGCAAAGATGGAATATCTTGGATCCAACATTGAAGAATTTGGACTAAGATTTCAAAATGAATAGGATAAGGTATTAGTATGTCCGAGACATTATTTAAATACAAGAATTTCTCCTCTAAAAAAGAAAATATTGAATGAATAGATCGTAAATTTTGCAATTTTGATATTTCTTTTGGATTTCGAGAGGAGGAAAATCGAAATCCTAGGGAGAATGGAATTTCTATAACAACACTAAAACCCTCAGATATCATCTGAGAAAAAAAATGAGCATAAAAAAAACGGTTGGGCTCATTAATTTGATTTTGGTTACAATTTTGAACAACCGAATTCATCAAATAATTCGGTTGATACATTCGAGTAATTAAACGTTTTATAAGTATTAAACTAGATTTCTTGTCATAGTGAATCAGCTTTTTCACAGGTTCAAAAGGAACATTTAAACCATAATCATAAGCAAATACATAGATATACTCTTGAAAAAGGAGTGGATATAAACATTTTTGTTGACGAAAATGATATTTTTCTAGGTATTTTTGAAATTCTTTCATTGACATGTCTACTTGAACCAGAAGAATTGAGGCTTTTCTAGGTTTATCAGATGATACATAGTGCAATATGGTCAGAACAGAGTGTTGATTATTTAATTGAATCAAATCAATATTCAAAAATACTCCGGAAAAGAAACGAGTAGTCCAACCTATTCAAAAAAACGATATTGTTCTTTTTTTTTTCCATACAATTAGTTTATGGATTTGTTCGGATTTGAATTTCAGAGGTTAAACATCTTTTATTTTTGAAACCCAATTGCTCTTTTGATTTTGGAATCAATCTTTTTTATCAATATACGGTTTCTTCTACACATTAATCTCCAATTCAAAATAAAGAATAATTAGGATTCATTCCAAAAATGAATCAGATCTAAAGTTCAATCATAAAAGAACTCATCCATTTTTTCCCCGATCAGGTACTAATATATTTTTAACATATAATTAGATCGGGAAATCGTTCCAATGAAGAACATAAGCTCGTTTCTTTTTTATTTGAAAACGAATTGGAGCCATAGGGCTCTATCCATTTATTCACTAGACCCAACGAAAATTCGGAAATTCCTTTTTTCTCCTTCTTTTTTCTTCCAAAACTCAAAACAGTTTTTGAGAACTTTAAAAGATTCGGATTAAGAAGAAATTCCAAAAAATTCGATTTTCAATAAAAGAAAATCGAGAAATAGTAGTAAATAAATTGAAAAAATTCAAGAATAAAATTATTCTTACGACATGCTGTTTTTTCCATTCATTACCTTTGAGGATCAGTCGCGGTCTTATAGACTCTACCAAAAGTCTGGACGAATTTTTTGCTTCATCCAAATGTGTAAAAGATCGTAGTCGCACTTAAAAGCCGAGTACTCTACCATTGAGTTAGCAACCCCAGATAAATGATAAATAAAGAGACAGGTAGATATGATCGAAATCAAATCAATTTTATTGCATAAGTCTGTCAATACGTGAAATTAACGACATAGAAATCATTCGAGAAAAAAATCTCAATTCAATTACTAAAATTGCGAAAATCGACTATGAAATCCATTCCAATCAAAATGAAAAATCTCCTATTTTTATTTTCTTTTTTGATCAAATTCTTCTTCTTGAATTCTTCGTCTTTATTAAAGACGATATCTTGTATTAAGATAAAATACAAACGGAATATTTGAATAAATCGAATGTTTGAATAAAGTGAAGAAAAGATAGAGAACGAACTAAATCGATCTATTGATCTACGATCAAATTATATTTGATCATATACAATATTGTATTGATCAAATATAATTTGTCAATAGGAACTCAATATTTCGAAAAATAGAAATACAAACTCCCCTACTTCTCTCCTACTTAAGGTTTTATATATTTTTTCTTTTTATATGCCAAAATCTCGTTCTTTCCTTGCTTTCATTAACCCAAACCTCTTTCCTTAAAGAATTCTGTCTTCCTTAAGATATCATGAACAGTCTCTGTAGGTTGAGCACCTTTTTCAAGAAAATAAAGAATAGCAGGAACGTTTAAATAAGTTTTTTTCTTTATTGGATCATAAAGACCCAGTTTTCCAAGATCTTTTCCTTCTCTTCGAGACCTAGCATCAATTGCAACGATTCGATAGATGGCTCATTGGGATAGATATAGATAAAAAAAAGGTCCCCCAGAAACGTATATGAGATTTTCATCTCATACGGCTCAAGAAAAATGTTACAAATTTCTGAATAGAATGGAAAATGGGATAATCAAATCATGAATTAGACTATGATTCAAATAGACTCCTTTTTCCTTTCGTTACAGAAAAAAAAATAGCATTCATACTCATAACTCAAGTTAAATAATAATATTTTTGAAAAAGTTCAAAGGAAAATTCTTATTGATTTCTTGAGCTGTCTCGAAACTCTTTTGCTTGTCTTATCTCTAACCTACTTATACCTGTCAATATTATCAATTCCATTGTTGAGACAATTTCAAATAGTGTTTTCTTGTTCCGGAATCTTTTCTATTTTCTTTCTAGAATCTTTGGGTTTATACATTACTTCGGAGACCTTTATTCCTGTCAAAAGGAAAGCAACATACCTTCTTTTTGATTTCCTTCTTTTCTTTATAAATAAAATACGAAGGATTCACTCCCATTCCACCTTATGATCAAAAGAGTTTTACCAGTTTCCAACAACCTTTCTTTCTATTTTTTCCAATTGTTCGAATTGGTTTTTCGCTTTTTGATTTCGATGCTAAGAATATACTTACAAAGTTGGTCTAAATTCATTGAATTTTATTAATGAATTCTCAATAACCCTAGATCCTTTCCCCTGTTTGATAAACAATCAAGTCTTTTTATCTCGAGCTCCATCATGTACTGTTTACTGACAACCTAATATAAATTAGGTTTTTGACAGAACAGAACAGATTATGTCGAGCCAAGAGCATCTTCATTACTATAGAAAATGGTGGATATCAAAATCCACAGACAATTATGTCCTTCAAGTCGCACGTTGCTTTTTACCACATCGTTTCAAACGAAGTTTTATCATGACAGTCTTCTAATTTTATTTAGAAACAGTATGGAATTGATTCAATATGGAATCATGAATAGTCATTGGTTTAACTTATAATAGTTCATATCTATCGGACGGGTAAAGAAAAGAATATGGTTAAATTAACCGAGATCTTTTCCAGAAAAATCAACTGAATCCACCTAATCTTGGTTAGGCTTTGTTTCTTTGTTATCTCTTTCCTCTGCTGAATCGCCGCTCATTGAATTTGTGCTTTCTGGGTCCAACAATGATTCAGGAGAAGTGGGATTCTCCATTGCTTTATGATCATCTGTCGTTTGTTCTATCCCATGAGGTTTTGATAATACTCGGGGAAACCGATACAAAATCCTTCCTTTTTTTGAATCAAACTCACTGATTTCGATCTTGACTCTATCCCCCAGTACCACGAGTACATGATTACGACGTATATTGCCAGAGAGATAACCCAGAACGATTTGATTATTATGATCCAAACGCACGTGGAAAAGGATATCTTTGATCGGTTCCACAATGGTTCCTTCATACACAAGTCGTCTTTTCCCGTTGTTATCTTTTCTAGGAGTGCCACTCTTGTTTTTTTTCATAAACAACATGGATTCTATTCATATTAATAAATTGTTATTTAACCCTAACTAATTCGAATTGCTCGTTTCTCTTTAACGCAAAAGAGAGTTGTTCTCTCTAACTTTTTCCCCGTATTTTGGAATCGTAGAAAAATATCTGTGAAACCAAAAGTTATCAGTTCAAATCCAAGGAAGGCCTTTTTCTATTTTGAAATAGAAAAGGAGTTTTCTTGGAAAGAGCCATAAGGCTATCCCCATCCTAAGGTGCTATACTACTAAATGAAAGGATCTTGTCAACGTCCATAAAGAATAAAAGAATTCCCATTTCGTTATCTTTAGTAATTCAAGATAAAAAATAATTAGCAACAAGGGTAAAATAATAATTGGATCAATATAATGTTGGCCAATAATAAAATTATTATTCAAAATACTCGAATAAGATTCTTATTCAAGAATCTTATAATTCTTTATTGAAATGATTCTTTATAATGATTCTTTATATAGCTAGAATGACCCTCGCAAATTGCAGACACTAATTTGTTAAGAATCCATCGAATTGAAACTTTATCATTGTCATTGGCTGGAATTGGAATATCTACAAGATCTGGATCACAATTTGTATCGATTAAACAAATTGTCGGAATACCCAAAGTAATACATTCTCGAAGAGCTATATATTCTGTTTGCTGATCAATGATGATTACAATATCAGGTAACTCCTTCATATATTTGATTCCGCTGAGGTATCTTTGCAAAATAGCTAATTTTCTCTTCAATATTGCTGCATCTCTTTTGCGAAGATACTTGAATTGGCCCGTATTTTCTAATACTTTTAAGTCCCTTAACTTACGAAGTTTTGCTTGTGTAATGACCCAATTTGTTAACATACCACGAAACCATTTTTTATTAACATAATGACACCGAGCCCTTATTGCAGCCAACCCTACTGAATCCGCAGCTTTTTCGGGTAATTGTTTAGTACCTACGATTAAAATGTTTTTTCCTTGACTTGCTGCATCAAAAAGTAAATCACAAGCTTCTGATAAAAAACGAGCAGTTTTAGCGAGATTTGTAATATGTATACCTTTACGTTTGTGTTTGCCCTTTGCAAGGATATAAGGAGTTATTCTAGGATTCCATCTCTTTTGACTATTACCTAAATGAACTCTTGCTTCAATCATCTCTTCCAAATTAATGTTCCAATATCTTCTTATCATTTTCTCTCTCACTTCCTTTTTGTTTTTTCTTTTTTTTAATAATAAAAAACGATGTACCTTGAAATAAATAATTGTTCCGATGGAACCTTCTACCGGTAATTCACCATTGATGCATGACACAAACCCTAACCAACTTTTTGAATTACTTATTTGATTTATTCTGACTCGATTGATTCAAAAATCCATAATCAGATTGAGTTCCAAAATTCTAGTTAAAGGAAAAAATGAATATGTTTTCGTTTTAATATTTAAGTAAAGAATAGTGAAATCCCATAAAAAAAAAAAGATTTTTATAACGTTTCATCAGAATTTGTCTCATAAAGATTATTTGTTACGTCAGAACATCATAATTCTTTATGATGTAACATAATCTCTATCATTTCCAACTCAAATAGACTTTTTGTTTTTTTTTCTAAAGCAAAACTTTTCTCGTGTCTTGAAGGATGTACACATTTTTTCAATCCAGTACCAATAGGTAAAATCCTTCCCAGAACAACGTTTTCTTTCAGCCCTTTCAACCAATCAATACGACCTTGCAGAGCAGCTTTTGCTAAAACTCGAGCAGTTTCTTGAAAACTTGCTTCGGATATGAAACTTTGAGTATTCAGAGAGGCCCTTGTTACTCCCAATAAGATTGCCTGATAAAAGATTGATTCATCCAGAGCACGTCCTGCTCGTTCTGCTCGTAATAACCCAATTAACTCTCTAGGCAAAAAGACGTTAGACATCCCATCTTCTGAAATCAACACTTTTGATGTTACTTGACGTACAATAATCTCGATATGTCTATTATGGATATGTACCCCTTGGGATCGATAAACTTTTTGAATCTTATTAACCAAAGAAATACGACTTTGGGCTATGGTTAGTTCAGCTCCAATGAAGAAAACCCAAGGTACTCCAAGAATTCTTGGTATACATTCATTCCAGGTTTCAACCCTCCTTTTGAGGTTTCTCGATATTAAATCAATCGAACGGACTTCAAAAATTTGTTCTACTTTTGGAAGACCTTGCGTTATATCGCTAGATCTCGATTTATCATATAGAAATGTAACTAATACATCCCCTTTATAAAAGATTTCCCCATAATGACCATGAACGGTTGCGCCTGAAGTGAGCAAATAGGGCTTAGCTGACCTTATAACTAAAGAATCAAGATTAAGAATTACAATCTGACCAGATTTTTTGACGTATGGTTTGTCTTGAAATAAACATACATTTTCGCAAATAAATTGTCCAAGACTTATTATTGTCGATGTGTCTTCCCAACTATCGTCATGAACGTTGGGGTACCAATTCCAATCGAATGGGTTAAAAAAAAAAGCCATCGGGATTATAAATTCTTCTATTCTCATCTATTAAACAGTATTCAGCTAGTTCAAGTTGAACTATTCTACATCTATTATAGATTTGAATCAATACTTTGACAGTCTGCTCCAAAAGAGAAGGTCTTACAATTAAACATGAATCAAACGCAGAATTTTCTATATCTATAGAAAAGATGTTGAGTAACAGAAAAACCTCTTTCAAATTGTCAAAAAAATCAAACCAATTGTCAAAGTAGGCAGGGAAAAAATATTTATTTAATAAGACCTCATTATGAGTTACTAAATTAGTAACTGAATAAAAATTTGTTATTTTCGGTATAATAGCGCCTAACGGACAAAAAATAAATAGGGGATTCCTATTTATTGGAATAGTATTCTTTTTGAATCGATCCATTCGAGAACAATTGGACGATGACAAGATTATCAAAGATTGGTAATCCTTATTTCGATTTAACAAAGTACCCATAGTTCTTTGCCGTTGACTAAATGATTCAATCTTTGTCTTAGAGTCAAAAGGATTGATATTGGTACGATCTAATCTATTCTCAGGAATCAATCCTGAACTTGCTCTTTCATATCTTTTTCCAATATATGAAATAGTAGGCTTAAGTAACTCCATTTTTATGAAATTGCGAATTAAATAACTTGTCTTTATCTCAACAAATAAAGCATGAACCTCTTCTTCTATAGAAGAACTCTTTTGTTCTTGGTCCCAATTCAATACTAAACAAGTCCGAACTAATTGAGTACTTTTGAAACAAATTATTCGAATTGAGTTGCTATCTCCATAAAGGAAAAAATTGACAACTCTAAGTTGAAGATTGTCTTTTTCTTGCAAGAGATCCTGAGGGAAAAGCATTGCTAAATCAATCTCATCAGGTATTTCATATGGAGTTATAGGTCGAACTGAAACAAAATACTTTTTCTTGATAAGTGTGATTCCTTTAATATAGATCCAATCTTTCCATTTTTTGGATTTCTTAGAATTTTTTTTTCCGGTTTCGCGTGGTATCAAAATATTGCTGTGCCTAAATATCTTATCTGTTTCCCTCGGAAAATGAATATCTCCAGAAAATATTTTGAGTTTAATATATTTTTTTGTTTTCTCCACTTGGACTAATCCACCGACTCGGCTTCTTATATCGAAAGTAAGCCGTGTATTTACTCCAATGATACTATTGTTCCGGACCTTTATAGAAGCGGATCTTCGTAAGGATAAGGTATGAACTTCTTCGGGAATGAAAAAAAACGAATCTACTTTCCTTTGGTATTCCGGGATCAATTCTTGTGTTCCTTGATCCTCAATTCGCTTTTCGTATTCCTTTTGGTATTCCTCTTCTTCCTCCATTAGCATTTGGTCTTCCAGACTCCATTCTTCTGTTCCTTGATCCTCAATTCGCTTTTCGTATTCCTTTTGGTATTCCTCTTCTTCCTCCATTAGCATTTGGTCTTCCAAACTCCATTCTTCTGTTCCTTGATCCTCAATTCGCTTTTCGTATTCCTCAAAGTATTCCTCTTCTTCCTCCATTCGCTTTTCGTATTCCTCAAAGTATTCCTCTTCTTCCTCCATTCGCTTTTCGTATTCCTCTGCTTCCTCCATTAGCATTTGGTCTTCCAGACTCCATTCTTCTGTTCCTTGATCCTTTTGGTCTTCCTTAATTCGCTTTTCGTATTCCTTTTGGTATTCCGGGATCAATTCTTGTGTTCCTTGATCCTCATGGTATTCCTTAATTCGCTTTTCGTATTCCTTTTCGCGTTCCTCATAGTATTCCTTAACTCGCTTTTTCGCGTTCCTTTTTGCGTTCCTCATAGTATTCCTCTTCTTGCTCCATTCGCATTTGGTCTTCCAGACTCCATTCTTGTGTTTCTTGATGCTGACGCTCATTAAGTAGCCTTTGGATTTCCATTTCGCATTCCTTTTCGTATTCCAAGACAATTTCTTTCAATGTTTCATCCATTTGCATTTCTTTTTCCATACTCGCTTTTTCCCTTTTGTGATCCTCCATCCACTTTTTATGTTTTTGTTGATATTCAATCAACATTTGGGATAGCCGATCTTCGATTTCTCGACGCTCACTCAACGTATGGTATTCCGGAACTTCCTCTATTCCTTGATCCTCAATCACAAACAAACCCTCTTTTTTTATGATTGACTTCATCTCTATGGTTTCATATTGAATAATTCCTGAACTGTTTATTCTGTATCGTGGATCATCAAAATAAGCAAGAATACTATTTCGATGGAAAATACCGTTTATGGGTATTTCCATTGAAAGAGAAAAATAGGGTATTGGTTCTTTTTCTGATTCTTTATCGTATTTGAATGGGATCAAAAATCGGTTTCTTCGCTTTTTCGCCAAGAAATACAAATTCTCTTGCTGAATAGAAGGATATATGAAATTCGAATGATTAATCGATATGATTTGATCAGTCCGTGACTGTTCCAAAATTTCTCCTTTACTAGAAGTGTCCAACACTTTACATCTTACTTGATTATTAGTCATTGAAAGGTCAGGAATAGAAAGAAATCTTTCTTCAACAGAAAAAGAATCAACATTCATTTGATCTTGATCCTTGTGGACTAACAAAGACACTCTACCGGATCTGCAAGAACTTCCTGCTAATACCCATAAATGACTTGTTTTTGGTAATAGATGCACATTACTATATGGATGTTTAGGTGTATGGTAGACATCGGTACTCCAGTGCAATTCTCCCCCTGATTCCGAATAGATATGTTTTTGTACTCTCTCTTTAAAAGGAAAAGTAGACATTCCAGTACGAATCTCAGCAATAACTTGTTCAGACTCTACATATTGATCATTTTGAACTAAAATCAAACTTTTCGCGGGGATGCTCAAATCATGAATCATATCCCGACTTTCTATAGTTACATAAAAGTCTGTAGAACACAGAAAGGCAGGATGCCCATGACGGGTACGTGTGGGATGAAGCAAATCCTCGTTGAATTTGATTTTTCCATGAAAAGGAGTTCGTACATGTTGTGCGGTCCCACCTGTAAATACTCCACCAGTATGAAAAGTTCTTAATGTGAGCTGAGTTCCCGGTTCCCCAATCGATTGACCCGCAATAATACCTACAGCTTCTCCCAATTCAACCAAATCACCATGAGTGGGACTCCGACCATAACATAATTGGCAGATCCAAGATGTACTCCTGCAAGTGAAAGGAGTTCTAATATATATTGGTTGTGCTCGAAAGGCTATGAATTGATTGATCAGTCCAATCCCAATATCTTGATTTCGAGTGGCAATGCATCGTAGACCAATATAGATATCATCTGCTAATACACGACCCATTAGTGTTTGGACAAAAAATGTTTCTGTCATCCCGTTTTTAGGGCTCACGGAAATACCTTGGATAGTACCACAGTCTCTTCTACGTACAATAATGTGTTGAACTACTTCCACAAGTCTACGAGTAAGATATCCAGCATCTGCTGTTCGTATAGCAGTATCTACAACTCCTTTGCGAGCTCCATAACAAGAGATTATATATTCGGTCAAAGAGAGTCCCTCACGTAAATTACTTTGAATGGGTAAATCAATCATTTGCCCTTGGGGATCTGACATTAATCCTCTCATACCTACTAATTGGTGTATCTGAGATGCATTTCCCCTAGCTCCTGAAAAGGACATTAAATAGACTGGGTTAGAAGGATCAGTCATCTGAAAGTTAGGATTCATTTCTTGTCTCAAATATTCACTTGTAGCATACCATATTTCAATAGATTGACGTAATTTTTCTACTGCGTGTACATTCCCATAATGATGGTGTTTCTCCAAAAGAGAACTCTGTTGTTCAGCATCTTGAACTAACCATCGTTTCGATGATATTGTTAAAAGATCATCAATTCCTAATGAGATAGATGTAGCAGTGGCTTGATGGAAACCTAAAGTCTTTAGTTGATCTAAGATATGGGATGTATATCCCATTCCAAAATGATCTATTAATCTGCTAATAAGTCGTTTCATAGCAGTTCCATTCATGACTTTATTGTAAAAGGCTTGTTCTGTCATAATTACCTCTATATCCTGCTGAGTGGGATTCGACAATAGACATGAGTCAGTGATTTGAAGATAGAATTTCCTTTCCTTTATCTGAATCTTAATTCATGCAGACATTCATAAATTTTGATACTAGTGAAATTCGAAAAAACCGAATCGAATTTCACCGACCAGAAAGAGCATCAACTAATCGATTTTTTGAGTTTCGATAGTGTACGAATATACCGGGCTCGACTAAAGCCTTGTACGGCTTCTTCTATCTCTCGATAAAAAGAAATATGACCAAGAGTGGTTCGAATGTATATATACCGGATTTCATCTTTTGTGCTTCTTATTATGAGATAGTGCCCATAAATCTCATGAGAAGCACCCAAAGATTCGTATTGAACTTCAATGGGAACCTCACTTGACCCAACAACACGTTGATCTAGTTTCCATCGGAGCCACAAAGGGCTATCTAAACCAATTTTTTTTTGCCGATAAGCTCCAAGTGCATCATATGAGCTAGAAAAATAGGTTCTTTTTTCTGTATCATAGCTATCGTTTTTATTGTCAACTGGTTGATTTTGATAGTTTTTGCAATTATATGGATTATACTTATTTCGATTATACCTATTTGCACAAATCCCTCGACGATTCCCGATGGTTAATACATAGAGTCCGATAAGCATATCTTGAGTTGGTACACAAATAGGGTCTCCAATAGCAGGAGATAACAAATTGATATGAGAAAACATAAGTAAACGAGCCTCCGCTTGGGCTTCCAAAGATAAAGGTAAATGAACAGCCATTTGATCTCCATCAAAGTCTGCATTAAAACCTTTACAAACCAATGGGTGTAAACAAATAGCACGCCCCCCCACTAAAATGGGTTGGAAGGCCAATATGCCTAATCTATGCAAAGTGGGTGCTCTATTTAATAATACAGGATGCCCCTGCATAACTTCTTGAAGGATTTCCCATACAATAGGTTCTTTTTCGCGCTCCTTAATCTGCCTTTTAGCAGTCGCTGTGTTAGAAGCGAAATGTTTCCTATTAGATCACGGATTAGAAATGTTTGGAAAAGCTCTATTGCAATTTCTCGAGGTAATCCACATTGATGTAATGAAAGAGAAGGACCCACAACAATAACAGAACGCCCTGAATAATCAACCCGTTTCCCAAGCAAAGTCTCACGAAATCTTCCCTCTTTC
>JAMQYH010001081.1:0-19899 GCA_027562975.1 Rhynchospora breviuscula
AACTCTCATTGTTCACACATCACATGTGGATTGGGGGATTTCTGATAGTTGGTGCTGCTGCGCATGCAGCCATTTTTCTCGTAAGAGACTACGATCCAACTACTCGATACAATGATCTATTAGATCGTGTGCTTAGGCACCGCGATGCAATCATATCACATCTTAACTGGGTATGTATATTTCTAGGTTTTCACAGTTTTGGCTTGTATATCCATAATGATACCATGAGTGCTTTAGGACGTCCTCAAGATATGTTTTCAGATACCGCTATCCAATTACAACCCATCTTTGCCCAATGGGTACAAAATACTCATGCTTTAGCACCTAGCCTAACAGCTCCTGGTGCAACAACGAGTACCAGCTTAACTTGGGGAGGTAGTGAGTTACTAGCAGTAGGCGGCAAAGTAGCAATGTTACCTATTCCATTGGGAACCGCAGATTTTCTAGTCCATCATATTCATGCATTTACGATTCATGTGACTGTATTGATACTACTGAAGGGTGTTCTATTTGCTCGCAGTTCTCGTTTGATACCTGATAAAGCAAATCTTGGTTTTCGTTTTCCTTGTGATGGGCCTGGGAGAGGGGGAACATGCCAAGTATCCGCCTGGGATCATGTCTTCTTAGGTCTATTCTGGATGTACAATGCAATTTCGGTAGTAATTTTCCATTTCAGTTGGAAAATGCAGTCGGATGTTTGGGGTACTATAAGCGACCAAGGGATAGTTACTCATATCACAGGAGGAAATTTTGCACAAAGCTCCATTACGATTAATGGATGGCTGAGAGATTTCCTATGGGCACAGGCATCTCAAGTAATTCAATCTTATGGTTCTTCATTATCTGCATATGGTCTTTTTTTCTTAGGTGCTCATTTTGTCTGGGCTTTCAGTTTAATGTTTCTATTTAGTGGCCGTGGTTATTGGCAAGAACTTATTGAATCCATTGTTTGGGCTCATAACAAATTAAAAGTTGCTCCTGCTACTCAGCCTAGGGCCTTGAGCATTATACAAGGACGTGCTGTAGGAGTAACCCATTACCTTCTGGGTGGAATTGCCACAACATGGGCATTCTTCTTAGCAAGAATTATTGCAGTAGGATAATGGCTAGGAGGATTTGAAAAGCATTATGGCATTAAGATTTCCGAGGTTTAGCCAAGGTTTAGCTCAAGATCCCACTACTCGTCGTATTTGGTTTGGTATTGCTACCGCACATGACTTCGAGATTCATGATGATATTACTGAAGAACGTCTTTATCAGAACATTTTTGCTTCTCACTTTGGTCAGTTAGCAATAATATTTCTGTGGACGTCTGGAAATCTGTTTCATGTAGCTTGGCAAGGAAATTTCGAATCATGGATCCAGGATCCTTTGCATATAAGACCTATTGCTCATGCAATTTGGGATCCCCATTTTGGCCAACCAGCTGTGGAAGCCTTTACTCGAGGAGGTGCTACTGGTCCAGTCAATATTGCTTATTCGGGTCTTTATCAGTGGTGGTATACAATTGGATTACGTAGCAATGAAGATCTTTATATTGGAGCTCTTTTTCTATTACTTCTTTCTGCAATATCCTTAGTTGGGGGTTGGTTCCATCTACAACCCAAATGGAAACCAAGCCTTTCGTGGTTCAAGAATGCCGAATCTCGTCTCAATCATCATTTGTCAGGACTTTTCGGAGTAAGTTCCTTGGCTTGGACAGGGCATTTAGTCCATGTCGCTATTCCTGGATCTAGAGGAGAGTATGTCAGATGGAGTAATTTCTTAGATATACCACCGCACCCCCAAGGATTGGGACCCCTTCTTACGGGTCAGTGGAATCTTTATGCCCAAAACCCTGATTCAAGTAGTCATTTATTTAGCACTTCCCAAGGAGCGGGAACTGCAATTCTAACCCTTCTTGGGGGATTTCATCCACAAACACAAAGTTTATGGTTGACCGATATCGCTCATCATCATTTAGCTATTGCTTTGATTTTTCTCATTGCTGGTCATATGTATAGAACTAATTTCGGAATTGGGCACAGTATCAAAGATCTTTTAGAAGCACATATTCCTCCAGGGGGTCGATTAGGGCGTGGGCATAAAGGTCTTTATGACACAATCAATAACTCGGTTCATTTTCAATTAGGTCTTGCTCTAGCCTCTTTAGGGGTTATTACTTCCTTAGTAGCTCAACATATGTACTCTTTACCTGCTTATGCATTCATCGCACAAGACTTTACTACCCAAGCTGCCTTATATACTCATCACCAATATATTGCAGGGTTCATCATGACAGGCGCCTTTGCTCATGGAGCGATATTTTTCATTAGAGATTACAATCCAGCCCAGAATGAGGATAATGTATTGGCAAGAATGTTAGACCATAAAGAAGCGATCATATCGCATTTAAGCTGGGCAAGTCTTTTTCTGGGGTTTCATACCTTAGGCCTTTATGTTCATAACGATGTCATGCTTGCTTTTGGGACTCCGGAAAAACAAATCTTAATCGAACCGATATTTGCTCAATGGATACAATCTGCTCATGGTAAGACTTCATACGGATTCGATGTACTCTTATCTTCAACGAGCGGACCAGCCTTCAATGCAGGTCGAAACATATGGTTACCCGGATGGTTGAATGCTGTTAATGAGAATAGGAATTCTCTGTTCTTAACAATAGGTCCCGGAGATTTCTTGGTTCATCATGCTATTGCTCTAGGTTTGCATACAACTACATTGATTTTAGTAAAGGGTGCTTTAGATGCACGTGGTTCGAAATTAATGCCGGATAAAAAGGATTTTGGTTATAGTTTTCCTTGCGACGGGCCAGGGCGTGGCGGTACTTGTGACATTTCCGCTTGGGATGCATTTTATTTGGCGGTTTTTTGGATGTTAAATACCATTGGGTGGGTTACTTTTTATTGGCATTGGAAACATATCACTTTATGGCAAGGTAACGTTTCACAATTTAATGAGTCTTCCACTTATTTGATGGGATGGTTAAGAGATTATCTATGGTTAAACTCTTCACAACTTATCAATGGATATAATCCTTTTGGTATGAATAGTTTATCGGTATGGGCGTGGATGTTCTTATTTGGACACCTTGTTTGGGCTACAGGGTTTATGTTCTTAATTTCTTGGCGTGGGTATTGGCAGGAATTGATTGAAACTTTAGCATGGGCTCATGAACGCACACCTTTGGCTAATTTGATTCGCTGGAGAGATAAACCAGTTGCTCTTTCAATCGTGCAAGCAAGATTGGTCGGATTAGCCCATTTTTCCGTAGGTTATATATTTACTTATGCAGCTTTCTTGATAGCCTCAACATCAGGAAAATTTGGTTAGGTTAGTTATTTATTGTTTGTTTATATACTGTATCATCAAAAATATCATTTATTTCGATGGAGAAGGAGAATTCTACCTTCTTATATGTTTACATCCAGGATCTGAACTGTATCATTAATACCAATACAATAGGTAACTGAATATTATGGCAAAAAAAAGTTTAATTCAGAGGGAACACAAGCGAAAGAAATTGGAGGAAAAATATCGTTTGATTCGTCAATCCTTAAAAAAGAAAAGAAAAGGCTCATCCGTGAATCCAAAAAAAATAAAAGAAATTCAGAGAAAATTGCAATCCCTACCACGTAATAGTGCACCTATACGTCTTCATAGACGTTGTCTTTTTACTGGAAGACCTAGAGCTAACTATCGAGATTTTGGACTATCCGGGCACATACTTCGGGAAATGATTCATGCATGTTTGTTACCGGGTGCAACCAAATCAAGTTGGTAAGGATACCAATATCGTTTCTATTTGTACCTAATATATTTTAGACCTCAAAGATATCGCTTCCCAATTGTACCTATTTCTATGGATTTTTTTTTCCTAGAATTATGGACCCTCTTGATATTTCTTTACAAATGGATACTTTCTATTACTATAGATATAGTAAGGGGGGTATCCAATCTTTTTATATTTTTCTTTTTTTTCGAGAACCATATTTGGGTTATAGCCCTTGGTACACGTCATAATCTGACCTTGAATTAGTCGACTATGATTCAAGGATTCAAAACTTCTCTTCTCACCTTAAGATGAAGAGTTCAAAAGAACCGAGCAGAATTTAGCAGTAAGATATTACCTTTCCATGGTGAAAATCTTTCGTTCGAGCCTGATTTCTCCTAACCGAAATCCAATTTGAGTTTTTCCACTCCCACTTACTTATCCACTATGATTGAACGAGGCTAACTTCAGAGTGGAATTAGGTATGTGTAATGCTTACAATTCTGTCCAATTTGAATTCATTAAAAAAAAGTTCTATATCGAGATATATATCAATTTTGATATGCAATAACAAAAATATTCAATCCAAAAATCAAATTCAAAAAAAGAAAAATATCAATCAAATAAGAAAGAATTCATAAAGAGTCTTGGGTTAATAAAACTACGGAAATTGGCTCAACAACAAGTTTTGTTGAAAGCTCTGTTGCAGAGTTTTGATTTAATCGTGGCTATGCTATGGAATTGAAAAAATCTTATTCATTCTTAAGTATCAATATCTATATTGTCGATATAGATCCAATTCAATATTCTAATAATGCGCAAGCCATCCTATTGAACATTTTTAGGAAATATTTTCTCTTAATCCCAGGAATGGGATTTTGTCCCCCTCTCCAAAAAAAATTCATAGAATCGAAAATCTTATGATTTTTCAAATATTCCAAATCAAAAAAAATCTCAATAACTTCAATTCCACCCTTCCCTTTAATAAACCCTTACCATCAGCGAGGAAAACTCTTATCGTTTTTGCGGTTGTAGTTGAACCTTATAATGACTTTTATGAGAATATAGAGAAACAGAGCATAGATTGGTCTATTTGGCAAATCTTATCGGAAGATCCATTTTTTAAATCCGTAATAGTACGTACAGCTCTTTTGAAATACAATTACGATTTTTTACTTAGTCATGCTATATATTATGACTATTTTAAAAAAAAGGATTATGATAATATATGTTTTGATCGTCGTTACCCTAGATTAACCGATGGTGCTCTATATCATAATGATTATGGCGTTCAATATCATAATGCAGAGAACGGCTATCTTGACTATCATTTTCGTACTTTTCGAAAACCCGAATATAGGCAAAACAATGTTGCGCCTTTTTGGATATTGATAAAGACACATCCTATTTTACTTAAAGGATTTCTAGTTTTCAGATTCAAAAAAACATATCATTATATTAATGAGAATACTTACTCCTATGATAACGAAATCAACTTGTATTCTCACAAAGTCAAAAAAATTTTTCCTATTGCTAAGAAAGCTTGGAAATATTATTTCTATGAAAATAACCCATCGACTGATAAAATAACTAATAACAAGAAAACTCCTTCTGAGAATTCAGAGAATATCAATTCAGTAAACTTGCCGAGTGACAATAATGCAAGTTTAGAAGATAATGCATCCCAAAAAAATACATCCTTAATTAAATACCAAAACCCAAAACCAGAGGATGTATTTAAACCATACGGTCATTTATGGACTTATTGTCCAAATTGTGTGAGATCCATTTACAAGCAATATGCACAAAAAAACAAATATATTTGTAAACATTGTGAATTTCATTTACTAATGGAGAGCTCCGACCGAATCGAATCTTTGATTGATTTGGGCACTTGGGATCCTACGGATGAGACCTTGGTTTCTATTGACCCCCATGATAAGATTCTTAGAAAAGAAATAAAAGAAAAAGATGTGAAACCTTTTTTTGATAGACTATTATTCTTAGATAATGAAGATTACTTAGAGCAAAAAAATTTGGACCTTTCTCCTATAAACGAAGAATTACTCAAGTATTTAGGACTTGAAGAGTGTACAAGTGATGAAATCCTAGAAACCGTCTTTGAGATAAGAAACAATTTAAGAATCATAGCTGGAATTCCAGACATTACATCTGATGAAATAATAGAAAAACTAAAGAAACAATTACGAATACACAAAAAAACACTTGAAGACCTCATCAATTCTCTTCCCTCAGATCCAGAAGATCTAGATCCAGAGGGCCTAGATACAGAGGGCCCAGATACAGAGAAATCAACTGTAGAGCAAACTTATACAGATATAGACCAATTCACAAATACAGACCAATCCACTGAAGATATAGACCAATTCACAAATACAGACCAATCCACTGAAGAGCAATCTATTGCAAAGAAATATACGATAAAGGAATTAGCGGAACTCTTTCTTATAGAAGAAATAGAAACAAAAGCAGAAATAGAAGAAAAAGAAAAAAACCTTGCTTCTGCTGATAATAAAGATGCTAATCAAAATTCAGAAAATTCAACAGAATCAGAAGATTCAGAAAATTCAACAGAATCAGAAGATTCAGAAAATTCAACAGAATCAAAAGATTCAGAAAATTCAACAGAATCAAAAGATTCCGAAAAATTCAAAGAATCAGAAGATTCAGAAAAATTCAAAGAATCAGAAGATTCAGAAAATTCAACAGAATCAGAAGATTCAGAAAATTCAACAGAATCAGAAGATTCAGAAAATTCAACAGAATCAAAAGAAGATATACCTTACATGGATAAAGTCGATTTCTATCAAAAAAAAACAGGTTTGACTGACGCTGTTCAAACAGGAATAGGTCAACTCGACGGTATCCCTGTAGCACTTGCGGTTATGGATTTTCAATTTATTGGAGGAAGTATGGGATCGGTAGTAGGTGAAAAAATAACCCGTCTAATTGAATATGCTACGAATAAATGCTTGCCTCTCATCATTTCCTGTGCTTCTGGAGGAGCTCGTATGCAAGAAGGAACTTTCAGCTTAATGCAGATGGCTAAAATTTCTTCGGCTTTATTGGATTATCAAGTAAATCAAAATTTACTTTTAGTGTCACTTCTGACATCGCCTACAACAGGTGGTGTCACAGCCAGTTTTGGAATGCTTGGCGATATAGTTATTGGCGAACCAGATGCATATATTGCATTTACAGGTGCAAGAGTGATTGAAGAAGTAATGAAAATCATTTTACCTGAAGGTGTACAGGAAGCTGAATACTTATTTGAAAAAGGCTCATTGGATTTAATTGTACCGCGTAATCTTTTAAAAGGTGTTCTTAGTGAATTATTTAAGTTACACGGGTTCTTTCCTTTGAATCAAAACAAAATATTGAATCTCAAAAGTAGATACAAAATCCTGTATAAAGAACTTCCAAGGTTTCAATCCTTGGAAAAAAAAATGAAAAAAAAATCTGATCGAAATTTGTCTATCCAATTCGAATAGATGCAGATGAGAAAAATCGGAGAGTTATGTTACTATTTTGAATAGCAAAAATTTGAGACACTAGAGAAGCAAAAAAGAATATTCTATTCAAGTAATTTCGATATTTTATGCGCATTCAGTCTTTTTGACTGAATTTTTCAGAATTACTATACAATATGTGAGAATCACGATACAATAAAAATTTAAAGAGTTTACACTGACAAGTTTTTGATAATTTGAATGAAATTGGGTTGGGTTTCAAAAAAGATATTTAAATTCCACCCCAACTAAAAAAAAAGGAAAGGATCCTTTTGAATATGAAATGGATATCTCCGTATCTTTTCTTAATTTTGATTTAAAATTAATACTTATGAAAGATAATAAAATATGAAAAAAGCTAAACGAAGAATTAATGCTCCACGCATGAATCGGCGTTTTATGTCTGTACGTTATCGTCGTTTATATAAAACTATAAAACGTAAAATCAAAAAAGGACTTATTCATATTCAAACAAGTTCTCATAATACCATTATAACTGTTACAGATTTGGAGGGTCAGGTAGTTTCTTGGGATTCTGCTGGTACTTCTCGATTCAAAGGTCCAAAAAGAAAAACACCCTATGCTGCCCAAATAGCAACAAAAAATGCTATTTATATGTTAGTGAAACTGGGTATGGAACGAGCAGCAATTATGATAAAAGGTGCCGGTCCCGGAAGAGCTGCAGCATTAAGAACGATTGTTCATAGTGGTGTAAAAGTAAGTTTCATACGTGATGTAACACCTATCCCACATAATGGATGCCGGCCTCCTAAAAGAAGACGTGTTTAAAATGATTATTAATGGCAAAATAAGCTCCGGTGTATAGAGAGGACCTCACCGTTCGAGGGGTAACCATAGAAACGATGGAACCCACTATTTTGTTGTTGAATATAGAATTCTTTATCTTTATTTATAGGTCAAATAACGGAAAAGCAAGAATCGTGGTTGGGAAGGTTATAGTAGCAAAAGCTATTGGACTCGATATCTAATATATCGGAGTAATCCATTTACTATTAATTGACCCTAGGCGGAGGGAGAATCAATATAGAAAAACAGAGTCAAGTTTGATTTGATTGGCAAAAAATATATTGTATGAACACTCAAATGAGTAATACAGTCGTACTGTATGCGTTTCTAATGTTTTTAATCGAAAATAAAGATTTCCTGAATCTCAGTAAAACCAAGTCAAGCAACCTGATTTATTTATCTTTTGATCTAATAGAATGAAAAAATTGAATTCGTCCTATTCGTTTAGGTCTGTTTGATTTATTGTACAGTCGTACTGTATGCGTTTCTAATGTTTTTAATCGAAAATAAAGATTTCCTGAATCTCAGTAAAACCAAGTCAAGCAACCTGATTTATTTATCTTTTGATCTAATAGAATGAAAAAATTGAATTCGTCCTATTCGTTTAGGTCTGTTTGATTTATTGTACAGTCGTACTGTATGCGTTTCTAATGTTTTTAATCGAAAATAAAGATTTCCTGAATCTCAGTAAAACCAAGTCAAGCAACCTGATTTATTTATCTTTTGATCTAATAGAATGAAAAAATTGAATTCGTCCTATTCGTTTAGGTCTGTTTGATTTATTGTACAGTCGTACTGTATGCGTTTCTAATGTTTTTAATCGAAAATAAAGATTTCCTGAATCTCAGTAAAACCAAGTCAAGCAACCTGATTTATTTATCTTTTGATCTAATAGAATGAAAAAATTGAATTCGTCCTATTCGTTTAGGTCTGTTTGATTTATTGTTTTGTATTTCTTATTCTCGGAATTCTTTGATTAAGACCGATCTTTTCGTAGGTTCAATTCCTACTGGATGCATGCTAATGGGAACGTTCAATAAGTCTATCGGAATTGGCTCTCTATCAATGGGATCTCATCCTCCATCCATAACGAATTGGTATGGTATATTCATACCATAACATAAGAAGAGTAAGAACTCAAATCCTGATCGATGCTGGAACTCATGGGGAAGAAATTGGAGTTATGGTATTATCATACCGCTTCTATCGGGTTATTCTATTCCACCTCTTTTTATTTCATTTTATATTAAGAAAAGGAGATAATATGGTTTTCAAAAAATCAATTCGAAAAGATATAAGAGAATCCGCTCAAAAAATACAGTGGAAGTGTATTGAATCACGTATAGAAAGTAAGTGCTTGCATTATGGTCGTTTCATAATATCCTCGCTTAATAGAGGTCAAGCTGATATCATTGGTATTGCCATGCGAAGAGTTCTACTTGAAGAAATAAAAGCACCACATTTCACACGTTTGCTTTTTAAGAACGTGAGGATAGCTCATGAATATGGTCGGATAGTAGGTATCGATGAAGATATCCAGGAAATCGTGTCAAATTTACAAAAAATTGTATTGAGGGGTTTTGCTACTAAAATTCTCAAAGCATCCATTTGTGTGAGGAGTGGTCCTACTCCTATTTTTGTAACTGCTAAAGATATCAACCTACCGCCTTCTGTACAAATAGTGGATGAAGACCAACATCTGTTTACTATAAGAGACAAGCCGATGGATTTCTCAATGGAATTACGAATCGAGAGAGGATGTCGAAAATCTCGTAGGAGAAACACAACTCCCCAGGATGGGAGGTATCCTATAGATATAGATAGTGTACTCATGCCTGTCCGAAATGTGAATTATACAATTCATAGTTTTGGAGATGAAAATGGAAACGAAGACATACTTTTTTTGGAAATATGGACGAATGGAAGTTTGACTCCTAGAGAAGCACTTCGTGAAGCTTCTATGACTTTGATTGGATTATTTATTAGTCCTTTTCTACATTCAGAAGCCGAGGGTATTCATTTGAAAGAAAAAAAAAACACGTGTACTTCGTCCCCTTTCACCTTGGAAAGTGAAACATCTGAATTAGAGCTACCGGAAATAGTCAAAAAGTACAAAAAAGACATAAAGAAACAAATAAAAGAATTAAACGAATTGAAAAAAAAGAAAAAGGAAACGGTAGTCCCATGGGATCATGTTTTTATTGACCAAGCAGCATTATCATCCAGAACCTATAAGTGTCTTAAAAAGGCCAATATAAATACGGTATTGGACATTTTGGAAGAGTTTTCTTCGAATTGTCCTAACATAAGGAATTTTGGTATAGAAGAAATGTCAGAAACAGCTCTTAAGGTAATGACGCTAACTGACATTCTTATAAGCTGGTATCGAGAATTACCTAATAAATAAAAAAAGTTCTTATTTGGAATCCATTGAAAACCTTTCTCTTCTTTTTCTAATGTAAAAAACCATTGGAAAAAGAAGAAGAAATCTTTTCATCTTTGACACAAAGCTTATTTTTTTTTTTGCGGAATGGATCATAATAAAAATAATGGATGTCAGGAATAATTACTTTGAAGTAACCATTCCTGACATATCTACATCATAATACTTCACGAATCCATTTAAAAAAGACCTAAAGTTAAGGACTTATCAATAGGCAATGTGGCTCCAATACCTAACCAAAGCGCGACTATGGTACCGATTAAAAAAACCGTTGTAGCTACTGGGCGGCGAAATGGATTTTGGAATTTATTGACATTCTCCAAAAAAGGTACTGTCAGTAATCCCAATGGTACTGAAACCATTAAAAGAACGCCCAATAACTTATTGGGTACTGTACGAAGTATTTGAAACACGGGGAAGAAGTACCATTCAGGTAAGATTTCCAAAGGAGTTGCAAAAGGGTCCGCCGGTTCACCAATCATGGATGGTTCTAAAACCGCTAAACCTACGTTACATGCAATAGTACCTAGAATTACTACAGGAAAAATATATAAAAGATCGTTGGGCCATGCGGGTTCCCCATAATAATTATGCCCCATCCCTTTAGCTAATTTTGCTCTTAACACAGGATCATTCAAGTCAGGTTTTTTTGTTATTAGGATAGGTGAATTTTTGTGTATAGATCCATCCCCCGAAGGAACCGGACATGATAATTTTTCATCATCCGGCTCGAGCAAGAATCAAAAGAATCAAACCAATATCAAATGTCTAATTAATATATTAATGTATATAAGACTCCATGATAAGAGTTTATATGATTCCATTTTCAAAAGTTACAATTTCAACCAGGGACTGCAACAAATTCGAATTTTTTTTCGAAGGAAATGCTCACTGTCCAAGTAGGCTTACAAAATTGATCATGATCAAGCGCTTTTTGGATTGTCTCATGCCTCTTGATGGGTTTTTCTCGATAAAATATCTTGATTTTTTCCATACAAAGTATTTACTTGTTACTAAAAAAATCTAACCTATATTCTTCCTTAGATCCCTTCTTTCACTCCGATAGTATCATAGATAGGAATCAATGCAAAGGAAATGAATGCATTTCTATACTAAAATAATGAAGTGGAGTAGATGAAATTCGGAAAGTGGAATAGAAAGAAATTTGAATCATGCCACATCATTTCATTTTATTCTACAGATCTTACAGAGCCTTTTTATGGATGACATTATTCAGGTATGATCATAGAGAATATTCTCGTTAAGTGAACCGGCCTATCCTTTCCTACATAAATAAAGGAAAGGGTTACGTAGGTCTTGGCTGGATCCGGAGACACCTTTGGTTGTGATTTACAACGTGGCGGAGAAAATCATATCATGTATCCGCATGGCTAAATCAATAGTTCAAGTCACACACTCCCATAATCCATCCTTTCTTTGCAAGATTCACTTCAACTAGTCGTATTAACTACGGAATCCAAGACAAGACTCTATGGTTGAAGAGAAGTATCTAAATAACATGTGTGATTTTTTTTTCAAAAAAAACCATATTTATAGCAATGAAATCCTTTTGCTCTCCCCAATAGGATATAGGATCAATTCAAAATATCAATGTTATGTTTTCTTTATAAAGGACCTGAAATACCTTGCTTACGTATCATTAAAAAGTGCATCAACATAAATACAGCAGTAAGAAGAGGCAACACAAAAGTATGTAAACTGTAAAAACGAGTCAAGGTGGATTGGCCGACACTAGCACTTCCACGTAATAACTCCACTAAAGGTGATCCTATTACTGGGATGGCTTCAGGTACACCCGTTACGATTTTAACTGCCCAATAACCAATTTGGTCCCAAGGTAAGGAATAACCGGTTACACCAAAAGATGCTGTTAATACAGCCAAAACCACACCTGTAACCCAAGTTAATTCGCGGGGTTTTTTAAACCCACCTGTGAGATACACACGAAATACGTGTAGGATCATCATGAGAACCATCATACTCGCTGACCACCGATGAACCGAGCGAATTAACCAGCCAAAGTTGGCCTCAGTCATTATATATTGGACAGAAGAGAAAGCTTCTGTAACAGTAGGACGGTAGTAAAAAGTCATAGCAAAACCTGTAGCTACTTGTACTAGAAAACAAGTAAGTGTGATCCCCCCTAAACAATAAAATATATTGACATGAGGAGGAACATATTTACTAGTTATATCATCTGCAATCGCCTGAATCTCGAGACGTTCCTCAAACCAATCATATACTTTATTGAGATAGGTAACCCCGGTAGATGACTCCCCCTCTGAGAACCGTATATGAAAATTTCATTTCATACGGCTCAAGCTGAAACACAAAAATATGGATTTCAACGGATATTTAATAAATAGGTTCAAACTTATTAACCATTTGGTGGATTTGAACGAACATATGAAATAATAAAATCCGTAATTTAATCTTTGTGATTAAAATGCCAAAAAATATCAAGTTGGCTCATTTATCTTTTTTGATGTGAATTGTTACAGGCCTTTTGAATCTTCTCCTTCCTATTTTGAATTTTGATTCTTTCTTGGATTTATTGTTTTCTGTGCATAAATCAGACTTTTTCAATTGGACTAATTGATAGGAATTCTCTTGTTGAGATCCTATGAATCACTTGAAACCTCAGATTCATACTAGAACCACGATGATTTCTTCTCAAGTCAAACTCAAAGATTCTCTGAGTAAGAATCCTTTGATTGATCACTTTTTGAAAAATAGATTAGATACAATGACTTGACTCAACAAGATCTATAGAAAAAGTTTTCCTTCGGTCAAAATCGAAATCTTACGAAGTCTAATTCATTTGATTTAGGAAATCACTATCATAGTGAATATATTCCTATTTTTTTGAGCCTGGTTACGAGGTCTCACTGAATAATAGGTATGAATCATAGTTTCATTTTGTCTTGGTCTATTTTATTTCGTGTTGCAGATACTAGAAGAAATATCTGACGAGGTTAAATTCATAGAAATAACAGACCTGTTCTATGTATTATCCATAGGATCAATTACAACAAGTCACACACTCATTTTCCAAAAATCCCGAAACAGAGAAATTCCACGGTCGAACTACCAAAATCTTTCGAAATCAAAATTTTGAATTAATAGTAATTTTTTCTTTACTGGAAAGACCAAAACCTCATAGTTTTGAAAAGCCTAACTCCTAGGGATTCCATCCAATAAAACAGAAGAGTTGTAAATTTCCAAAAGAATACATAGGAATACAGCAAATAGAGCCATTGCAACTCCCATAAGTGGGGTAGTACCCCAACCCGGAGCTACTTTACCATATTCTGAATTCAAAGGTTTCAATAAATCTCCTACAGGAGTTCGTCTTGGTCCAGATCTAGAACTATCTTCAACGGTTTGTGTAGCCATAAATTCTATTCTATTCTAATCAATAATGATTGGTTAAGATCTGTTGACTTTGTATACTATTCTGTTGTACTTCTAAATAAACGATCTTATAATCCATTCTGTAAATTCTTGAAAAATGGAAACAGCAACCCTAGTCGCGATCTTTATATCTGGTTTACTTGTAAGCTTTACTGGGTATGCCTTATATACCGCTTTTGGGCAACCCTCTCAACAACTAAGAGATCCATTCGAAGAACATGGGGATTAGTTGATTGAATTGAAGTAATGAGCCTCTCGAGAGGCTCATTACTTCAATTCAATCCAAAATTATTTTATTTTTTGATTTTAGTTGGAACCTTAGGTGGTTCTCGAAAAAAGATAGCGAAAAAGATTATTCCTAAAGTCGAAACTAAAAGGAATGTATAAACCAATGCTTCCATAGATTCGATCGTGGTTTAGTTTACAATTATAGCTTCCACACCTATTCATTTAAGATCGATCATTTATCGTATAAAGAAAAAGAATCAAAGAAAAGATGATGATTCAAGTCAAGATTTCTTTTTTTTGTTCATGAGATACAAAAAAAAGAGGTTCGAAATATACTACAATAATGCTGTATCAAACTGCTTGTCTCTTTGTAGTTGGATCTCCAACTTTTTGGAATGTTCCGAATTCCACTTGAACATCCAAATCTGGATCAATACCAGCAAAAACATCTCTGAACAAGGTTCTAGCGCCATGCCAAATGTGTCCGAAAAAGAAAAGCAACGCGAATGTAGCATGTCCAAAAGTAAACCAACCCCTTGGACTACTGCGAAAAACACCGTCAGATTTCAAAGTAGCTCGATCTAATTCCAAAATCTCACCTAATTGGGCACGTCTAGCATATTTTTTAACAGTAGCAGGATCTGAATAACTTACTCCATTAAGTTCACCACCATAGAACTCAACAGTTACACCTACTTGTTCAACACTATATTTTGATTCTGCCCTTCGAAAAGGAACATCGGCCCTCACAATCCCGTCTTCATCTACCAAAACTACCGGAAATGTTTCAAAAAAGGTAGGCATACGACGTACAAAAAGCTCTCGGCCTTCTTTATCTCTAAAAACGGGGTGCCCTAACCATCCAACCGCTATTCCATCTCCATTATCCATTGAACCTGCTCTAAATAATCCCCCTTTTGCCGGATTATTACCAATGTAATCATAAAAAGCTAATTTCTCAGGAATTTTAGACCAAGCTTCAGATAAACTCAGATTTTCGGCTAGCCCAGCGCTAACTCTTCGATATATTTCCTGTTGAAAGTATCCCTGGTCCCATTGATAACGAGTAGGACCAAATAATTCGATTGGGGTAGTTGCTGAACCATACCACATTGTTCCTGCAACAACAAAAGCTGCAAAAAAAACAGCAGCAATACTACTGGAGAGTACTGTTTCAATATTGCCCATACGTAATCCTTTGTATAGACGTTGAGGCGGACGGACACTCAGATGGAATAAGCCTGCTAATATGCCTAACGTACCCGCTGCAATATGATGAGAGGCTATTCCTCCTGGAACAAAAGGATCAAAACCATCCACACCCCAAGCTGGATTTACAGCTTGCACTTTTCCAGTTAGTCCATAAGGATCGGACACCCATATTCCAGGACCGTACAAACCTGTTACATGAAATGCGCCAAAGCCAAAGCAAGCTACACCTGAGAGAAATAAATGAATTCCAAAAATCTTGGGCAAATCCAAAGAAGGTTTTCCTGTACGTTCATCACAGAATACTTCTAAGTCCCAATATACCCAATGCCAGATAGCTGCCAAGAAGCACAAACCAGAAAACACTATATGTGCCGCTGCAACACCTTCATAACTCCAAATACCTGGATTCGTTACAGTTCCTCCTGAAATATTCCAACCACCCCACGAATTGGTTATTCCTAAACGAGTCATGAAAGGTATAACGAACATGCCCTGTCTCCACATTGGATCAAGAACGGGGTCAGAGGGATCAAAAACCGCTAATTCGTATAAAGCCATCGAACCGGCCCAACCAGCAACTAGAGCTGTGTGCATTATATGCACAGAAAGCAATCGACCGGGATCATTCAATACGACAGTATGAACACGATACCAAGGCAAACCCATGGAAATACCCCTTAAGAGAAATAGAAACTATGTCACTTTATTTTATCGCATTAAACTAAAAAGACTATATACTGTGTACCTCACCTTTTTTCAGTAGATTCTGTATCAGAAAGGGCTCATTTTGATTTCATCCCATTGAAAATCAAAATAAGGGAACAACTCTGTTCGTAAGAACAAAGAGAAGCAGATCTATTCTATACCCGATAAGTACCAATACGCAACGGGAAGATTGCATTATTATAATAACTTGTTGATCATTCGAATGATCAATCCCTTCGTTCCAGAATCCATTCTGTCTTACTCTATCAAAAAAGCCTTCCAATGGATCAAATAGAAGTGGAAAAAATAGAAGAAAAAGGAATGAAGGCAGGAATTCATGGATTTTCACGTTTTCTTATTCAAGTGCAGTATATTAATATCAATAGATTTATTTAATTTTATGAGTATAGGAGTACCAAAAGTACCTTTTCGCCGTCTTTCAAACGACAAAATGTCTTGGCTTGACATATAGTGCGACTTGTCAAAAATATTGGGTCATATGGGATTTCCCCATTCTCTTCCCCGATCGAGAGATCCTCTGTTTCGCCGAAGAAAAAATATTGTATTGAGTAAACCATCATTCATTCGGAGCGCGAAATCAAATTAGGTCAATTTTTTTATTGGGGATGCAGATTAGCAATTTCGAAAAATTTATGGTTTATTTGGACTGATAAAGTATCCAGGCTCCGTTCATAAAATACCAAATTGGTAGCAAAAAGGTAAGGAATATTATTTTCTGGATGATTACCACTTTTATTATAAACGATTCTGATATTGACTATCTTATATTAACCATAAGAATGATCAAAGATTGTCTACTAAGTAATAGAATCGTATAATGAATGCATCAAAGAATTTGGGAAAAGAAAGGCACAAAATCAAAAAGAAATCAAAAAAGGAAAGCAAGACTAGAAAAGTAGTACTAGGACATTTGCTCTATATGTGCAAATCAAATTCGGACAAATCTTTTTCTCGGAGTAGAAACTAAACCTAAAACAATTAAAAGGATCCATTAAAGAACAAGAAAATGACATCGTGATTGAAATCTCGATGAAACAATATATCAATGAGAGATTAGTTCAATAAGTTCAGTCAATTCTTTTTTTGGGGGGGAGGAAAAGAACCCTCATTAAAAACAACCTCTTACAAAAAAAAGAAGAATTTCAGCTAGAATCGACACATTGATTCTTTCAAAATTTTTTGAGCCGTATGCATCCAAAGGTGCACGTACGGTTCCTAAGGGATATAATTTTGTCCTAATCGAACGACTTTATAAAGATAAAATTATTTTTCTATGTAAAGAGATTCAGGGCACTTTCAGCGGTCAAATTATTGCTCTCTTACTATATCTGAGTTCAGATAATGATGATATTTCTTTGTATATAAACTCTCCGGGTGGAGGGGCACTATCAGGAATGGCCATTTATGATACTATGACACATGTGTTTCCTGATGTAAGTACATTAGCTATGGGATTAGCTGCATCAGCGGCATCTTTAATTTTGGTTGGAGGAACAATTACTAAACGACTAGCATTCCCTCACGCTAGGGTTATGATTCACCAACCTTCTATTGCCCATTTTTTGGGAAGTGTAACTGCAATAGCATTGGAAGCAGAAGAATTGTTTAAACTTCGTAAGGAAATTGCGGATATTTATGCACAACATACAGGCAGACCCGTAAATCAGATCCAGGAGGATCTGGAGAGAGATACTTATATGTCCGCAGCAGAAGCCAAAGTTTATGGTATTGTCGATCGCATAGTACAGAAAAAAGAAAAAGAATAAAATAAGAGAAGATCTTGAGTGATCTGAATGATTTTGTGAATCTATTTCAAATTCGAATTCTCTTGAATATTGAATATTCATTTCAATAGAAATAATTGAAAAAAAGCATCTGGTTAAGATCGATCTAAACCAAACAATTTTATTCTGTATAGATATACATACAATATGCCAACTATTAAACAACTTCTTAGAAACGCAAGACAGCCAAAAAAAAATGTTAAGAAATCCCCCGCTCTTAAAGGATGCCCTCAGCGTCGAGGAACATGTACTAGGGTGTATGTGCGACTCGTTTAGATCATGACTTTGAACAGATGAGAGAATTTTTCCAGTATCAACGATCAATACTGATCAATAGGATATTTCAAAAAGGTATATCATATTATCCACCTTTTTATTCTATAAAATTTATGGTTTTCATTGGTGAAAATCCAATCATTTTCAATTTGAAAGAAGAAGCAATTCTCCATTGGTAGCAAAAGGTTATCCATTAAGCGGAGGAGATAGCATTATTAAGAATCAAAAAGGTTATGCTCCCTTTTGAAAGAACGGACTCATAGGGTCAGCTACCTAGCCAACTTTTCTAATTAAATGCCGTCACTGTATGGATAACTCTTAGTGTCAAAAGGGCTATTACTTTCTAATGAATAGGTAGAGCCAAAGAATATGAACTATACAAGTTCACAAAATCTTTTGTTATGATTATTAATGGAAAAATAAGCTCCGGCGTATAGAGAGGACCTCACCGTTCGAGGGGTAGCCATAGAAACGATGGAACCCACTATTTTGTTGTTGAATATAGAATTCTATATCTTTATTTATAGGTCAAATAACGGAAAAGCAAGAATCGTGGTTGGGAAGGTTATAGTAGCAAAAGCCATTGGAATCGATATCTGATATATTGGAGTAATCCGTTTTGTTATTGATTGACCCTAGGCGGAGAAAAGAATAACTTAAAGAAGAGAAATCGAATCCATTAGTTATTCATTCAAATTGAATGGAATTCAATGACCAGAGTGAGACGAGGATATATAGCTCGAAGACGTCGAAAAAAAAATCGTTCCTTTGTATCAGGTTTTACAGGAGCTCATTCAAGACACACTCGAACGATTAATCAACAGACAATAAGAGCTTTGTTTTACTCTTATCGAGATAGAGGAAGGAAAAAGAGATATTTTCGCCGTTTGTGGATCACTCGAATAAATGCAGTAACTCGTGAAAACCAAATATTTGATAGTTATTCTCAATTTATCCACAATCTGTACAAGAAGCAATCTGTTTTGAATCGTAAAATACTTTCTCAAATAGCAATATCAAATAAGATCGGTCTTTCCAAGATTTCTTATAAAATCATTAAACCTAATAAGGTAAACGAGGAAATACTAAAATAATCTATTAATAATGATGAAAAAAGGATTCCCCGGAGAATGAACTCCGGGAAGATATAAAAGGAAAATCCATTCAGATAAAGATTAATAGTAGCAATTAAGAGCATCTTTTAATAAAAAGATTATTTTTCCTTTTTTTATAACACAAGAATCCAACCAGTTTTCTAAGCTTTTTCCAAAAAAATCTGCATTTTAGCTTGAATTCCAATTTGGGATTTTAAGTCAATTGGGAAGTATGCTTATGGATTTATGGTTTTAGGACGAGTAGTTCTTGGTTTGTTTTTAGGACGAGTAGTTCCCGTTTCGGTTTTAGGATGAATCGTTCCCGTTTCGGTTTTAGGATGAATCCTTCCCGTTTCGGTTTTAGGATGAATCCTTCTTGGTTCGGTTTTAGGATGAATCGTTCCCGTTTCGGTTTTAGGATGAATCCTTCCCGTTTCGGTTTTAGGATGAATCCTTCTTGGTTCGGTTTTAGGATGAATCGTTCCCGTTTCGGTTTTAGGATGAATCCTTCTTGGTTCGGTTTTAGGATGAATCGTTCCCGTTTCGGTTTTAGGATGAATCCTTCTTGGTTCGGTTTTAGGATGAATCCTTC
>JAMQYH010001082.1:0-29586 GCA_027562975.1 Rhynchospora breviuscula
AAGTTGTGCGAACGAAAAGAACAGAATCAATCCCTGTGCGTTAAATGAAAAGCAAGTAAATAGTGTAGTGTTGACTAGAGAAGTTCTTCATCTCTTTTCTAGTTTGTTAGAACAAATAACAAGCAATCAATATGTGTGAAAGAATTCAGTGAAATCCGCTGCTTGCAAGGTCTTCCTATCAACTTTTAGTGGTTGACCTATCATAATTCACAGCCGGGAAAGGGTGAATCCTCATATGAAGTTGGCAATTACGCAAAACGGACCCAGACCACCGTTCCATTTTATACGTGCGGAAAAACGAGGGATACCTTGTCAACATTTCTCGTTCTAGGATTGATTCTCTCATCTCATTATAGTAGGGCTTCATATAATAGATATTCTTGATAGACTTTCTATGGGGGCGGCACCTAACTAAGTAAGATTGATTTGCCTACGAACAGCAATAGTTTGTGGAAAGCAGAAACGCCTAGTATGGAAATAACTCATTAGCTTTCACCCTCTATTCGCGCCTTATCAACGAGGCTCCCCCTCATACAAAAACCTTTCCCGGGGCCCGCCCGTGGCACCAACCAGTCCACCGAACCAGCTGTAGATCGCTAACTCTCTTGTCGACGCCCTCTACTTATGTACGAGTTAAGAATGAATTGTTCCCGCTCGAGTAGAGAGGACGGGAGAAGGATTCAGTAAGAAGGAGAGTCTACTTATGCAAATGACATCCTCTCTTTACTAAGTAACGGAGTGACTAGCATACCCCCGACTTTTGATTCCAGTTCCATTCTGACTGGTGTGGGAGTCCAATGGGGGGCCTGCGCTGCAGCTTGCTTGCCTCAAATTCATCATAGAAAAAGCGTTCTAACTAAAAGCCCGTCCAGTTGAATACTCCCGAAATTTCTTTCTTTCTAGGAAGTATGTTCCATTGGATATAGGGCTTTTTCCTGCTGTACAGGTTTTTCTCTATTTATTCCTTTTTCCTCGGTACTAAAGGAAGTAGTTTTCGGAGTGAAGGAGTTCCGGAACGAAAGGATATTGATTGAAGCAGAAAGGATATGATCACTCTAGTTTCATCTTTTGATATATAGGCTCACGGCTTTTTTGATGCGAGGAATAAATAGGGTTCGAGGTAGCAATGTCAGTCAAGTCAGAATAGAAACTAGGCTTGAGGAGAAAAGCCCAATAATGGGACCAAATAAGATTGAAGTGCATAGCCCGTTGACACAGTCCTTAGCCAAAAGCTATCTAATAAGAGTCCTTATGCTTCAAAACATGCCTGACGCCCAGAGTGAGGTTCCGTTAGGAATCATTCATGACTTCTTTTGATAGGGCGACAAAAAGTCTGACTCCGACTAATAAGGAATCCAAACCTTACCTGATTGACCGTCCCAGCATCTAGCGCGAAATCAGTCAGATATGAAGAGCACGACTCTTCCCTCTGGATTCCTCTACTTCCTATGTCAGATCCCTAAACAATCATGGTACTGAATTTGTAGGTTATACAACTCGATACAAGAATTGGCTTTCTAGGCTTCAATGCAATGCTTCACGCTTCTCTTCACCCTTACTCTGGGATATATTTGAGCCACTCATTCTCTTTTATGTTCTTCTCTTTTACCTCTATATGTTGCTCATTTATCACAAGGACCAACACGTCGTCCCCACACACACTGAGGGACATGCTGTCTGCACCACTGACTTCTATTACCATTAGACACTCCCCCAGACAAGGTTCAAAGCGCCGGGTTGCTCTTTCATCAACACTCGCCTCAAACACTGGGCTTGACATATTACTTTCAGGAATACGCCTTAACCATCCTTCACTACTAGCTACATGAAACACCATAAAAGGATGAGATTCCTATCTACACTAGAGAGCCACTCCACTCTAGATATGTTATATATGCAAAGGAAAAATTCAATACAATGAAACTTTTGTCGTATAATGTACTCATCTCGTGCCTTCAGGTGCTCTTTGGATAAGCTTTGGCTATTGTATTTGGCTTTGGAAAAAACCAAAATCTATTTGTGGGCATATCTTCTAAATAAGCTGTCTTTTTCTTTCCATGCTCTCAGCCTTTATGACAAGCTGCGTTTTCTTCTCTACTCTCATTCTTGGGCGTATGTAGCCAAGTGCTGCTCGGGCAAAGGAAATCTGTGAATAATCCCATGGTGGCAGCAGAGATATAGTCTGGTTAACCACGATTCCTATCTATGGGCTTTAAGAAAAAAGCAAGACTGTGATTCCATCGAGTCAATCTCTCTCATTCTTCGTTCTTTTTCATTAGGTGGAATTTCTGCATTTGAAAGGAGGTGATTGTTGAGAAAAAAGATACGACGAGAGGCGAAGAAATGAATACCCTCCCGTTCTGTGCATTCTGACTTGATCCTAAAAGCTACATGTGACCCCCCGGGATCAGCACGAACCTTACCCTTACCATCAGTTCCATTACTGGATCTCAGAAGTGGAGGCTAGGATTGGGTTGGCTATGTCCGCCCCAGACCTACCAATTGTCCCTGTCGAGAGTGAGTCAAAATATCCAGAACCTAAAGAAGCTCCAAACCTTATTAGTCAATATTCACCAAGTAATGAACTCCTTCAATAAGCTTGACCCAGACCTAGCTAAAAAAAAAGGAAGCGCAAAAAGAAATCAAGAGAAACTCAAACTCAGCCTCTTCGCGGGCTCATTATTTGATGTGGCTCAATAATCTTTCTCAGAAATCTAATACCACTCCTCGTGCTCTTCCATATTAGTGAGAAAGTGAGGGAAATAGCCTGAATGCCAAGACAACTCCGATAATTCAGAAATCTATTCCTACCTAACGAACCACGAGAATGATGCACAAAACTCTCTTAACTATGAAAAAACCAACAGTCGTACAACTACTGCGGTGGCATCGCTTCTTCTCTTGCCCGGTTATATAACTTGATCTTTCTCGTAAATAGCTGCTCAGTTGGCGCTCATAACAGTAAAGGCTGGGGGACACCAATGAGAGGCTCCAGGGCTTATCCTCCTTCCTGCTAATGCTCCGTCAAGTCGTCGAGAAGTCTGCAGATCTAGATTGCGAGGCTTTAGAAAGTGCGCCTCTGTCTACTCAGGTTGTCGTTCATTCATAGTTCTAAGCGGCAAAGATTGTCCAAGGCAGGTGCTGAATATCTGGCTCAGACTATGTTATAGGAATAGCTAAATGACTTCCACTAGGTAGTGCATTTGGTTAATATTTGCTGTGTATGTCCATCAACTACTCTCCAGATGAGGGAATCTTCCGTTTTTTTACCCCGAAGCCTCCTAAATCGGCTTCTACGTAATATATTTATTATTATTAGTCAGTTGCTGGTGATTAGACTTTTTCATGTGCATCATTATGATTCTGGTTTCTATGTTAATTTCCAACATTAGCTGATGAATTAACATAATGAAGCGTATGTTAGTTGTGAGAAAATCGACAGCTGGGGCACTGATCATAAAATCTTTTGATCGAGCCTGCTAATGTGATCAAAAATTCTCGTAAAAGATGATTCCACTATCAGCTGTCCTTTCCTATCCCTTTTCAAGCTGACTTGATAGTAGGAAACTTGGAAGGAAGGCGGGGGTGAACCAAGCAAAGGCAAGGTCCACCGCGAGTTTTTCTCGTAAAAGGACACAGCCACGGCGTGGGGAAGTAATGTGTCTTGAATTCCGTATGTTCGATGGCTCTAGAGAACTGCGGTCCGCGCCTGGATAGAAACCCGGAGGGGGGAACACAGGTGAGAACCGACCGTCTCCGTGGGGAACAGGATGCGAGGTAGGAAGACCCGACGGGGAACGAAGAAAAGGACGCCGTAAAATCGGGGCGGCTCCGAGCTAACTATGCCCGGCCTGAAGCGAGGTTTTGACTCGTGGAACGGTTCGCGGCGAACAGATGGTTATCCTTGCTTCATGCGCTGGTTCGAGTCCCAGCTCCGCAACGCTGTAAACGTTGAAGAAAACATCCGAGGAATACGACTAAGCAGGTGAGTGAAATCAGGGCCCGAAAGAAAGAATGCCCCAAAGTCCCTCAAGTATAAAGGTCAACTCAGAAGACTGGCATGCAAGCACGGGAAGGCAGAACTGGAAATGCAGGTTTTGGGGGGATTCGCTAGGACTGATTAATAGGACAGTGTCGCTATTCTCGTAAAGCAAGCTCGACAACTCGTAAAGCAAGCTCGACAACAAGATAGTAAGGAAGGAGAACTGAGAACGGTCATACTAATAGAACAAGGGAAAGCTGAAGAGATGGTATGAACTACTTACTAAGAGTTCTCTTTCATGGTTAGGGAGGAAGGTAGCTCACTAGATCGATCCTGAGGCTGGCGGGCGCACCTACCACCCTCAGAAAACTCTTGAATTACTTCAAACTTCAAACATCTGATAAGAAAGAGGAAACGTGTGTAATGGGAAAAGGAGAATTGATCTTCTTCGCTTCCCCGCTTTCGCTACGTTCCCGGTGAGGCGTAGTTTCATGTGCTGGGCAGGCAAAACTCTCTTGAACCTGGGAAGAAACATTCTTTGAATCGTCTGGCAAGCTGGTGACATCCCTGACTTCCTCGTCTCGAATCCACTCTTTTGACTATAACGAGAAAAGTGATATCGGTCATATAGCCGGTAAGGATAGAAGAGATCCCACGCCCGGGAGAAGTAAGAAACCCTTTTTCGGCTTTGTTTCAATTGAGGAAGTCGTGAAAAAAAAAGACTTTTTCCTTTATCGGAAATTCTTCTTGAAACAGTTCATTTCCGGGTCTCATTTCTCTGGGTTTATGGGATTGACCGGGACAAACAAACTATTGAATAGAAAACTATTCCCTGGCTCGCACTCTCTTCGGATTTTCCGCTGGGAACTTTCTGCTTAAACAAATCAATCTGCTCTCTTACTTCGTGTCTCGCTATGCATCAAAGAAACACTTTGAGCATCGGTGGACTGTATGACTCGCGAGCTTTATAATGGTCTGACTCGAAGTCGAATGGTCGCTGGCAGTCAGTAACACCTCATGGGAAAAAGAAAGTAGAATGCGCTCCTTCGGGTGTCTTGGAACTAGCTTCTTGGTCGGAAGACTCGCTCTCTCGAATGGGTACCAAAACATCACTATGTCGGGCGGGCAACAACACATATTATCGTTAATAGAGAAGAAGTCGTTTAGTTAGCGCTTCTCATCGGTCCTATTATTGTTTTCAATGTCTCTTTGCAGGACTTCACCCGGGGAGGGCCCGATGTCGTCCAATGAATAAGCTTCCCTTTCAGTTAGGTAGGTGGGATGCAATACGTGAGGGAGCCATGTATTGTGTGTACAAAGTTATCCATTTCAAATAAACACTGTAGGTTTATGTGGGTTCTGTTCTACCTATTCGAAATTCTACCCATCAACCATGAACAAATGGAAAATAGTTGGGTACAGGGGACGAGCAAAGGAAGCCTATGCGAGGTAAGCTGGCTCTCCCTACTCCGCGGATGTGTAGGTGGTACCATCAGTCAATCCGTCTTGATTCCGATCTGAAACGAGGCAGTCAACGTCTAAATAGTAAGGAGGCGCAGATATCGTACTTATCCAACTTCGTATGAGGTTATGTCTCCTCTTTCCGCAGTAGCTGTCAATATGTCGACTTTCGTTCTATCTGTTCGTACTCAACGCTCTTTCTCTTAGTCTTAGGATGAGTCCGGGGGTTGACATACCTCTCATCCCACTATTCTGACTTAGAAATGCATGTTAAACTGGCAGCAGGCGCATCAAAGAAAGAAATCTGAGAGGGGAGGTGACTCGCTTCAAAGAGTTTAATGACCACTGGGATGGGACACCTACTAGCGAATCACAAACACTATTAAGTATAAGAGGAAAGATTGAATTAACGCCTCACTATACTCATGAAAAAAAGAAAATAGAATGGGATCATCGAAAACTGGCTTTAGCTAGCTTGGAAACAAAAGGTCGCAGGCACATCGTTTTTCAATTCAAAGAAGCTCGCCGCTACTAAGCTATACTATAGGCTCTAAAGGTCTTACTTTACTGAAAGAGTACTCCTATTATGGGTGGAAACGCTCTACGTAATTAAGCCTAATTGGATAGCAGGACTTGCGAAGTACCCAGGTCAGCTACTCATAAGGTTTTTGGGAATGTCGTTTGGGAAAAACTTTCTTTTTAGTATCCAGTTCAATTGGGTGGGGCCGCGGCCTTTCAAATCAAAGCAAGAGACCTATCCCTCATCCGTAAGCCAAAACAATCAAACCAATCCACCCACTCTTTCATCATCTTGACCCAGTGAGTAACTACTAATGTGTAGAACGAAGAAGGCTTCCTTTATTTCCAGTCAACATAGACCTTGGCCTTCAAAGCCATACCACTACAACCTTCTTTCTACTCCTCACCAAAAAGCCCCATCTCTTGCTTTACTTGCCTTTCCGTTCATGTCTAGCCCAAGCGACTAACCAAGCCTATTTGGCTAAAAGATAACCTATCCTGTGTATGAAAATCCTACCCCGTGATGACCACTTTGTCAACACCTATCCAACCAAGCCTTGTGACTGACTTCTAGTTACGCATATGCCGGCTACTAGGCATTTCTTTGGTAGCTTCAATTTACAAGGGATGCGTTCTCTGCATTTGGTAGTATGTATGCATGGGTCTTTCGAAATAGGTCACAGGAGGACTAGCCAAGTAGTTTAGGTAGAAGTACCTGTTTCTGTGTCATAGCGGCCCATCCATTTTCCGTTCACGGAGTAAAGAACCGAAGCAGGAAAGAAGCGATGCCACCGCAGTAGTTGTACGACTGTTGGTAGAGGCATGGATTTCATTACGAGCGGGGGAAGCTCTTTCTTGGGCTGAGAGCCATTACGAAAGAAAGACTGTGTACTGGGTAAATGTTGGTACAACGAAGCACTAAAGTTGGCTAAAGGTGCCCCCTTATCAGTATTTCTTGCATTTCATCCATTTGTTCCCGGCCCCATTGCATGAAGATGAAGAGAGGTCTATTGCCCAATAAGTATGGATGCAACTGAAAGTGCATAACAAATAATGTCAGACTTTCTTTCTACGGAAAAGGCACTTGGCTAAAAGCCAAAATCTATTCAGTGATGAAAAATCACGTTATATTATACAGGATCTCTAGAATGACCTGCTGAAAGAATTCACTAATAAGATTTAGAGCTTTCTAGATATAGAGCTGGCTGATGTAGTTAGGCGTCAGCTTACTCCCGGTCTCATGAAAAAGATCTACATGCCACTAGTGTATGGTCAAACTAGGCATAAACGCTCAAAGTGATATACTTAAGGCTCTTGACTTCACTCTTGGGAAGGGGGATGCAGGTAGCAGATGCCATGTACCTTCCAACCGCTCCTTTAGCATTTTTGACAGCGGGCATCAATGTTCAAAGCCTCAATACCACTTCATTACTTCTTGGAAGAAGTGTGCTTTTTTTCAGAAATCGGCTGCCGGCTGTACCTAATGGTATGCTCCCCCCGTATGAGAAGTTTTTCAATCAAGTACCTGATTATGCCTCCTTGCGGGTACTGGGAAGTGCGTGTTATCCTCTGGCCATACAACACAAAACAAAGTCAACCAAGGCGCAGGATGAAAAGATCGATCGAGTTGAGGTCAGTCATGGTAGAAAGATTTGGAAAACACCATATAGGTAGGGGCAAGGATCCAGCTTTGAAGGTTGGTGATACTCGCCGAGCACCCCCGTAGCCACACGACAGGTTTGATCCGAGCACGGTGTTTAGTTGAAAGACTGATGCTTATTATGTGCCGATGCATAGTTCCTTTCCTCTCGATGAGGAGTTTAGGACAACTATAGAAAAATAGGACGACTATAGAGAAAAGAGTGAAGTTCTCCGGCAATAATTCATTATATTAGCTTTTAGCTTTCACTCATAGAGTGTATTCACCTTAGGAATTAATTACTCTGGTTTTTTCCCTGCCCATCTATGTTGGGTTTATTTCCTAGATATCTAGAGCATCTCTTTCTTCAATAGATGGTACTTGTCTTATCTCGACAAATACATCGTACGTAGGCCACCCACTAGCCCATTTGGACAGGCAATCAATCGGCTTGGACAGTTTCATGTAGAAATACCTCAAAAAATACCAATTTTGATGCAAACGCAAAGAAAGATGGAGTGGTATTTTTCCATTACAATTAGCTTCGTGAAAGCCATTAAGCGAACCATAAGCTGTGAATCCACCCTTATGACCCTATTTCCTACTCCCAGTGCACGTACCAAGGTAAGTCCATTCTCATATTCCACCATGTTGTTCGAGGCAGTAAAGGCAAGCTGCATAGCATGTTTAGTCGCATAACTAAAAGGAGACTGCCAAATTCTTCCTTTACCCCACTTTAGAATATTGACAAGTTGCATGGCTTTCCCTGTAATGTGGTTTCGAATACCGCATATTCAAACTCGCTGATACGCTCTATACTAAATACGTTCCTCGCTGGGTAGTGACTCACTGCTACGGCGCTTTTTTTCTTGTAAACTTGCCTACGTTACTCGGCGGGTGAGATAAGAATTGTCAATTTGGTGAAAACTCCCGATCACTTTCTATGTCTTCTTCTTCCTACTGTGTTCAATAGTATAAGTTGGTATTAATAGTGGCTTTTCCTCCCAACTACTCGCTACCCTGTGACTGATACACTTAGCTCTATACCTTCCTGCTTTTTCAACTACCTAGTTCCTTGCCAACTAGCAAATGATTATTCCTATAAAACCTATGGCGAAACGCATATCTACTTTACTTACCTAGCCAACACTTCGATCCAGCTCTACCCAAACTTTTTCGGGTCACTCCAACATTACCCACTTGTCCGACTGTTGCTAAGCAGTTTTGGGATATCAAACGAACCTCCCCAGATGGTAATCTTAATGTGGCCGATTTACCCTCTTTTGCAATAAGTATCGCTACAGTAGTGACATTAAAGAAAGGTACTTTTTCAGTTTAATGCAGTAGAAATTCTTGCCGCAGAATTGATCTCGCAAAGCAATCAGACCGCCAAGTACTTCATTTCCCGCCTCTTCATCAATGGAACCGATTTCCAGAATGTCCTCCGCCGGATTGGCTATTATATAGAAAATATTCTACCGAAAAATACATACAGCGAACAAAAAGTTCAGTGAAATTTTGTTGGTAAACTTACCGAAAGATTTAGATTAACTAACTCAACTATTTTTTTGGAACATAATTGCTTCATATAGTCAAATGTGGCACTTTTCTTTGTCCAATACAACCTGCTGTCCTCCCTGGATTCTGGATGCAATAAGTTCGGCATCACCGAATTTTCTCTCTTTACACTATTTTTCCACCAGAAGGTATTTGCTGTCTAGCGTGGTTATATTCACTTGCTTGAGCACCATAATGCAATGAGAGCAAATTATTCCCATGGTCTCGAACAGTCTACAAATACAAGACACCCCCTTTGTTGAATGATTAAACACTACCTCGAATGCCTAAAAACGGAAAATCTGTAACCTTATATATTTCATTGTTGCCCACTTGGGAACCGAATTCGCACTGGAGTTCCATGCATCGCGCAAGCTCCGCTCGGCACTTGTAGAACATGCAGTTCGTATATTATACGAATGCTCTCTATGAAATAATAGCTTTCATAGAGTTTCTCTTCTTTTTTGATGTTGGATGATTGATATTGGCGTGGGTTCTACCAATGAAACTAATAATTCAAAAGAATGCGAAAACTAGGTCTTACCTACAAGAAAACAAAGGCTCGAAGAGTTGGGTTCCTGCTCGCGGAACCTCATTCACTATATATGATAATCGGATTTCCATTACCAATTAGAATTACGCTATTAGAATGTTCAAAAACAACTCTTCTTAATAATGAATGGAAAGAAAAGTATGTATCTTACAGGCGGGTATTTGTAGGATACCCTGGAATAGGTCATCAAACATCAAAATTGCAGTTTGGCTTTCCCTATGTGTCAAAGGAATAACACCCATATATATTTATGCTGTCCCCATCTTATGCTGCTTTTCCTCTTCGCCATCGCCCATACTTTCACCATGATTCTGACTAACTTTCCTCTTCTCGCTCTTTTTACCTTTTGTAACTTTTCCCGTATTTGGAATATCTAAAAGCTTTTATTTCGTACTTTTTTTTTTGACATAAGTTCGAACATACGTACTAACTTCTCCCTTGAGTAATTCCAGAACAATGCACCTTGATCCGCTGAGTGAATATACTTCGCACCCGGAGTTCAGTGGTATTAGGTTTGATTTCTCATTACCAACACCTATTTATTCTTTTATTGCTGCATCCACCACTTTCCACAACATTTTCCATGGCAACTGCGCAACTGCTCAGGCACCGTGGGAATTGCGAAAAATTCAATGCGTCTCCTTTGCCAAAAAAGATGCAGCACTGACGTGATATGGAAGAATTAATTCAGTCAAAAAATAGATTAGGTATACCAATTGTTCCAGTTTTGAGTATTCCATAAACTTCTTCTGTATAGGAAAATAGAAAAGATAATTGTTACTTCCAATGAATATTCAAAAAGTTCCAGTTTCATAGTTGGATAGAAAGAATATTGGGCGAAGAAGCACTTTAATCAGTTCAAGTAGTTCCTTTGCGCTTTTATTTATATTCGCACTTTGGAACGCTTCTCTTTCCCTAAAAAGTCTTTCTATCAACGCTATCTGTGCTATACTCTACTTACCTATCGCCGGGTATTCCTACTTTATGAGCTATTGCTTACCCTCTTTCGTACTCTGTTCGGCAAAATCCTCTCAAATAGTAGAAAGAAAGGGCTGAGTCTGGGACTGTGCTTGATGAGGGGCTCAGGCCTCTATTCTGATTGATTTGAATCTTTATATATCATCACTGATCAAAATCATAGTACTTTTTTGATTGCTACAGATCTTTAGACTGAAAACAAGAGATCGTAGTGAATCTCCCATTACGAAGCTACGAATCCTTCTTCTTCTGCCTTGACTTTAGAGGAAGAACACAATTGATCTTACTTTTCTAGTTAGGAAGCCCGGGCGGGTCAGGGGCTTATTTCGAGACGGGATTCAGCGAAGTACCTGAATCAGCAGGTGAACGCGAAACAATCAGGATTCTGATTTACGCAGATGGAAAGATCACACTCTTTCCACATTGATCCCCAACACACTAAACCTTTCGTACAGAATTCTAGATCCGCACTACTAAACTAAGTGAATCCGAGGAGAACGTAAGTGCATAACTCTTTCTTCTTTCGTAAGTTAATTACGGAAATCCCTGTCGAATGGTAGCAGCTCGATCCGGTGGTTCATCTCTTTTTCGGTAGACGATCTGGCGGCACTTTCCTTGGGTCATTCGGCATCGATCAAAAGGCATTATGTATGATATAATATTGGTCAGTCTACAAACTCGTATTCCATGCTGGTTCGTCACTTTTTTCAGATAGACTTTTTTCAACCCTTTGATTACAATTGAATTTGGACCCTTCCAGCTTTGCTTCTATTCCTCTTTATCAAAGATAGCTCTTTCTCCGGCCAGGCGACGCACCTCCGGGAATACATTATATATAAAGAACGAAATCAATCGCGTACTTCACCCCGACCCATTATGCGAGCTATTCCTCTACGGATTTCGATTTCGATTTCCTTTTCCACGCGGGAAAGACCCCTAACGAACCAACCAGCCAATCATGCTATCCTTACCTTCCAACAAACCCCTTATATTCCGCTTCTGCAGCTGCTGGGTATATCATCTCGGGCCCGTGATGCCCGCAGCTCAATCTGTTTTGCAGTATGGACGGCGCAAGAACAAGAATCCGCGGCTTTGTTGTTCTTGCAGCGGCGGTGCTGCTGCTTCTGCTCTTTCTCGCCCTCCTGCTCACTCCGGGTTGACAGGTGCCTACTCGAATAACGAAGCAAGAGCCTGGAGTGAACTCTCTCTATGTAACGAAGAAAAGAACTTTCCCATTATCTGATGCTACGAATCATACGACTAGACTGAATCTCAAAATTCGTAGATAGGACTGCAGATGTATAGATTGTCTTAGGCCTGCCTGGCCTTACTTCTAAACTTGACTCCGAAAAAAGAATCGTTGGGGGCGAACACAACTTGTCTATCTCTCAACTCCGGGAGAGTAACCACCTCGTCGAACATCTGAATAGATGGATTCATACTTTTATGAGACCCAGTAATTAGAACATCGTCGCCGTCTTCCGTAGTCTGCTGAGTGCTTGCTTTTTCGGAGTCATTGGTGTTCTCTTTTTCAGCAAAGCGATAAAGCGAAATCACTGCCTACTTCCGTTTCCTTGATTGCCTCGGAAACAGCTCGACTCGGCATATGTAGATCGAAAGCCTTCCATTCGTTCCTTTAACGCATGCTTAAAAGGCTGGTGAAGTACCTTGCTAGATGAAAGCATAATTACTCATTTTCATAAAGTGGAAGAAAAGAAGAGAGTGCGTCAATTCCTTCATTTAATAGAGCTTGCTTGTCTAGAAAGACATATGATCCAGTGGTGCAGCATATCCCGCAGAAAGATCCCTTTCCAACACTTCAGCAGGCATTGAAGATGGTGCATAAGGAGAGTACACGGCAGAAAGCTTCATCTTCACTTAGCGAGCAATCTTAGCTTGTTGGATCTTTTCCCCTGCCTTTATCATAGGCTCTCTCTTTCCTCTGATCCTTATGAGTCCTAATCTAGCTTACTTTTATGGGATGGGAGAACTTCTTCTTAAAGACCGAAGAACCCCTTGCTATTGGTTTAGCTCACGGGACACGTCTTGGATCACTGGAGTTGCTTTACTCGTGGATTGGGTCAACTCGGTTACAAACTTAGTTCGAAAAAAGTAGCCCTATCGATATAGATATCAAACCTAAGCCAGCCCTTCTCAAACCATCAATCGAACTTGAGCGGCTTGATACAACACTGAGGTAACGCATGGCTATTTCCACAGAGGTGCGTATGTATGTCTGTGAGAAGGCAATGTAATATAGCAGACCTAGCAAAAGAGGCCACAGGAGTTCTAAGATATCGAATGAATCCTTATCAATCAAGTATGATTGTAAAGTCAAGATCTTAATACTTGGTGAGATCAAAAACCAAGTTGACTTATATACTATACTCTTCAAAACCAATTCGAAAATTGACCTGCAGCTGGTTAAGGATACGATCAATAAGAATAGATGGTAGAAGCAACCCTTCAGCAAGATGCCACTGCACCAGGTCATATACCACCACTTGAAGTGTAAGGGCGGCTCCTCGAGGGGAGGAAGGGGGCGATTCGGTTTTCTGCTTTGACGAAGAATGCCCCGAGTTGAGGTGAAAAAAAAAGGCTGATCTCTACTAGACATAGTTGTGCCATCTTTTGAGCTGAACTCTTCCAAGAGCTGCCATTATATAAGTAAGGTAAGCCACGTCTTTTTTCCTATCTACCTTGATTCCTAGAAAACCAACCGTGAAGAAGGCAATAGGTTGACTATCCAGCATTAAGACACACACCGAGCGAGGTATTTATTTTCTTCTCATTGTTCTCTAGGGTGTACACATAATTTGACCTCAGTCATATTGATGGAGCGAGCAGTTGTACATAGAATTCTGCTATGCTACCTCAGTCATATTATATTAAGCAGTTGTATATAGAATTATGCTGCCGGTGTAATATTGGTCCATGAGCTGGCTTGCCTAGATGCTTCAAGTTTCGTTTTCCGCGCACACCGAATATTTGTATCTTTTTGACTGTTTGAGTTCCGAGCTGATCGATAGCTGCGACTAGTTCTATGAAACCTAGGAAACAAAGCATTATCTTTTGGAGGGTGGGGAATCAGGCGGCAGAGGTGGATTTTCTCTCCTGATTCTCCTTTTTTTCTTGCCTACGTGAACATAATAACTTCAAAGAGGGCGGCCCCTTTCACTCTTTTTATAGTACCACTCATTTCAAAAAGAACTCAAGTCATAAAACTTCACCCATAAATAAATGCTCGATCTGCATTTTGCTGCCCTGGCACAAACAAAAAGTATGAGACTCAATCAAGTAAAGTCAAGTCTGTACTTGTCCTACTGATGGAACTGCTTTTCTTCTTAATTACCATTTCTCTTGCTACTTCTTACTGGCCGACATACATTAATGAATGAGAAGCGAAAAGATCAGTCTTGTCAGGATAAGATGGAAAAAGCCTCGGGGCGGGGGGATTGCCAACAGAGAGGCACGCGGATATCATCAGTGTAAGAAGAAGGGGTTAAGAAAGAAAAAGTCAAATAGTGGTGTGCGGGGGCTTTTCCTTTAATGAATGGACTTCGCTTATGGTCGAAGTCGAAACAAGGTAGGTAACAGACGGAGTTTAGGGTCCGATAGTAGTAACCACGACACTCCCACTCAACTAGGGCCTTTCCTCCACCCTAAGAGAAGAAGAACTTATTTACCTCTACATTCTCCCAACCAAAGGAAGGTAGATATACCCCTATCGAAAAACTAGGGAAAAGTCTGGGTTCAAAGGAGTTTTTCTTTTATCGCTCGGAAAAGTGCTTCGCTAGTCGCTACCAGCAAGCACATTACTCTTTTGCTTCAGACTTTTTTTCAACGGTCGGTCCCAGCCCAAAAAGGAAGAAATACGTAAGCACTGGAATCAGCAGTACCACACACACCCGAAACACTGTTCTGACTCCTTCGTTTACTCAAATAGGAACTTGAAAGGTACTCTCTGGCTGCTTAAACAAGGAAGAAATAGAGGTCAACTCATAGGACCAAAAACTCAGCCCAGTGCTTTCCAATTCAAGAATTAGATGGACAAAGACCACATTGCAATTATTCGTTAGAGTCTTACCAGGCTCCTCAAACCCGGGTAGCAGCATCTGCTGAAAAGAAAGGAATGTATGTTGAATGGAAGAGTTGGTCATCATCTTTCGAACTTGCAAACCACAGCCGTGCTTTCCCCCCTTCACTCGGTACAATTGTAGTGACTTCAACATTCTGGGCAAATCTTCCTCTTTGCTCCTTGTGGAATCAATTTGCAAGGCTTTTCACTCGTAACATTAGTAGTTACTCGTCGGGTGGTATAAAGAAGAATTTCGCCAGGCGAGTTCAAAGAATAAGGGGGAGGAGAGACTTACTTGCTTTGAAAAGAGCTTGCCTTCCAGCCTTCGTTACAGGTGTGAGTGTTTGTTCCGAGACTGGACTTATTGCATTTCTGCATAGAATGGGAAGATGGTCAAGGAAGCAAAGCAGTGGCTGCGTAGGATATGAAGGAAAGCTTGAACTAGGTCTAATACCTTCCTTTCATAGCGTGCCCTTTGAGTTGATCGACTAATCTTCTTCTCCTTCTTCCTTCAAGACCGTCCGAGCGTGCGAGATTGGCCAACCGAGTGGAAGAAACCTGTCCAGCAGGGCGTAGCGCAATGAATGTGGCTTGTTTGGCTTTGTTTCGTGGTGCTTTCTTTTAATAAGAAGAGTAAGGTTCAGAAAAGGAGTGACATTAGAAAAAGTTAAGAGAATACAGGTAAATGTCTCCGGTTAAGTGGAAGTAATGAAAAGGAGAATCGGAAACCTTAGTTCAAGATGAGTTTGAGTAACAGTTTGAAAAGGATAAAGATAAGTTACAGGATCAGGATTGAGTGTGAGAAATGGGAGAATGTACAATTGGGGACCGAGATATTTGAGCTACCTTGTTAGTTAGGAATTGGTTTTGGACTTTGTATGGTAAGTTAGGCAGCGAATTAGTTCGATAGCCAGGATTGCATTCCCACTAAGAACAACTGATTCTTAGCTTTTATGGGATTTGAGGCACATCAGCCGCTCTTCCAACTTCCGGTTGTGCGACAAGGCCCTTTCCCTTAGAGCTCGCTGGGCTTTTTTCTTTCTTTTTCATTGGGTTTTTCTCTACAATAGTTTCTTTTTCCCTTCGTACTCTCTTCTGTCCGTTTTCACTCTTTTGAGCTGCTGGAGCAGGAGCTTCCGCAGGAGAACGTACAAAAAAAAATACGATAACTCGAGGTAAGGACAACGTACAAACAAATACAACCCAACCACTTCAAGCAAGCACTACATCCTATGAGCTTGCTACTTGCCTTGACTCACTTTCCTCACTGTCCTAAGAAGTACTCACCAGCCCTACTAGGCTGACTTTCTCTTACAGAAACGAAGTCCGGTTTTTCCTCAATTCGATTCACCGCCTTACTTAAGACAAGAATTCTTAGTCTTGCTCTTGCGCATCTCTCCGTACCGCATAAGAAAAAGAAAGTCATGCTTTTCATAGATAGTTTGCTTAGAAAAAAGCAAAAACTCTCAATCCATTCACAGGTGGTGATAGGAAGGTTAGCCCCATTCCTTACTACGAGAACTTACTTACCCTACTACCCAACGTTAGCTCCTTTAGACTTTTGACTTTATCGCATATTTCTCGACGATTCATGAATTCTGGCGCATAATGAACTCTTTCTTCAGGTCTGTTAGATATTCTTTGATTCTTTCAGTGACAACTAGTTTGGGAGAAAATGTCAGCAGTGCTCCTAGTGAGTGGAAGCTCAGTTTGTGAAGTGAGAATGCCCATTGGAAAAGGGAGGCTAATCCTGCACGCACGTTCAAATGGGATGAATGGAATGTGTTCGTGCTGCTACTTTCTTTCAGTTCCGCTCCTCTCTTATGAAATACATCCAATACACTTTGCGAAACACTTTATTTGGATAAAGAAATCAAGTAATATCATATCTTTCTCTCAACGTAATGATGATTTTAGTTCTTTTACTCGGCCTTCTTTGGATCTTCAGCGGGTCAGAATAGAAGGAGAAGATGAAGCTTTCACTCTAGTAGCTTAGACCATAGCAAGCCCCATACTCCTTATGCCAGGCACTCAAAAGCCGGTGCTTTGCTTAACTCTGAAGTTACTACTCGGCCTTGCTCTTTCTTCCATGCTCTCAGTAGCTCAACACAGGCAGTCTGATACCTATGGATAGCACTCCACTTCCACTAATACACCGCTTCAAGAAAAAATCCGGGAAGAACTTGCTTCATCCTCTGAGAGATTGAGGAGAGTCAAAGCAGAAGGAGTAGGATTCATACCTGCCTGCAGGGGTTGCCCTTTTTCCCAGAGATGCTTTGCTTTGCAAAGGTGTACCTGCAGCTGTCCCCATGGTCACACTTGCTTCGCGTGTAACTCCCCCAGCTTTCAGCCTTTGTTGGATTTTGCATTTTCCTGCTTTCTCTTTTGCACTCCTCTTCCTACTTCCAGGACTACTTATTAAATAAAGTGCAGGGTTTGCAACATAAAGAGAACTTACCTGTATCTAACAGTCTCGGCAATTAAGTGGGGGGCTATGTGCAAGAAAATAGGCGACCCAGGGAATTGAATGAATCGGTTTCAAAATTCAATTTCATAGTTTTTTGCGAACTTCCTTCATGTTAGGCTCATCTGCTGGTGGCAGCTTTGGTACGAACGGTACTGGTTGATTGAATTACTTACCCTGCTCTTAGGCTTGCTGGGTCTGCCCTCTGTCTTTTCATGGTCGGCCACAATCGCATTGAAATATCAAATTACACGCAAGAACTCCTTGATGAGCTTGTGCGGTCCTTTCAGAGAGCGAAACTTGAGAAAAGCATGCTAAAGGAGGACCTACGCATAAAACAAGCTGCAGCCTTAGTAGTAAAACTCGAATACAAAGAGTACGAGCAAAGGAAGCAAATAGGACTCACTCGGATAGGTTGAAATCCGCATTCACCCGCAGAGGGTGTCTTTATTCTCTCTCTCACAGAACTTATTACAGTCAGACCACCAACGAGGGTCCGCCGGCTGTTAAAGAAGCATTCGCTCCAAAGCAAGAGTATTCTGGGGCTACTCTTTATCAACACATGAAAAAAAGAACCTCTTTTATTGCTTCCCGCCCGCACAGCTGCATTGAAATGCATGAGAGATAATGTCAAATAGAACCTCCTTGCTTTATTCTTTTTCTTAGCAGGTAATTTACAAGAAACACTACGTCTTAGTGTGTGTGCACTTCCATTTTGAGAAAATCTTGCTTGAGTTTCAGATAAGAGACCGAAGAAGGTGCTTAAGAAGGTGGTGTAGCATTGGAATCGGGACTCCGCGATATAGTAAAGAAAGCAAGCATAACCAATACAAATTCAAAACTTAGATTGTATGCCAAGAAAGCACTTGTTTGCTGGGAAAGCACACAGTGTTCAGTATGCGCATGACAAGAAAGGGGGAACCTTATGGGATTCCTTCTTTTACCAACAATACTGTTTTGTAGTATTCCATGATTTGAACAGACCAGTTGCTGATGTTAACAACATCTCTTTTGGCATTCCTTGCTTCCAAAGTATGACACCGTGCACCCCAATAAAAAAGCGATACGCGCTTGGCAGCACAGACAAAGCAGGTGAGCAATCCACAGTGAAATAAGAAAATGAATACTCTCTTAAGAAGCAAGGGCTTTGGCTTTTCCTTCCGCAGTGTCATTACCGGTGACCCCTACATCGGCATAAACGGAATTGGTCTCCCCTCATATATCGCGAAACATAGATGGGTAAGTACTCACAACATGGCCCGGTTGCAAGACTACGTGTACAAGCGTCTCCGCGTCACTGCCCCTGAGAGGGATGCACCGGCTGATATGGAAAAGCTGGTGGATCCCTCTCATATCACATCAACTGTGTTAATGCAAGTTGACTAAAAGTCTGCCAGATGGTATTCGTATTGGGTAGGGTATGTTTTTCAAAACACTGAAATGGTAGGTAAACTCGGATATCTATCTTCTCCATTCTGTTCTACTCTATTATCAATTCGAGCTTTCCTTGCTCCTTCCGGTCAGGATTTGTTCTTCCTTGGTCTTCGGGACTAGGAGCGGGTGAACCGAGTGAGCATTTTTCTTAGAAAGTATAATCAAATTGAGTTCCAGCAAAAATACCTGACTACGGGAATGCCCAGCTTCGCCTTCCTGCGCCACTTGCGAGTATTCTTTCTCCTTCCCTTTCAAAAAGTAAGATTTTTCAATCTGGAGAATAAGAAACTTCTGGGCGATCGGGAACATGGCAATACGAGTTTCTGCATAAACGCATATATAGTTAGTATTTTGATCTTCCTGCTCCACCCTGAATATAACACTATCAAGGTAGCAGGTTCTGGTGGAGAAACAATCTTCACGGAGGAAGAAAAGATTGCTGCCACGCCTCAGCGAGGCGATAAGGTTGTATTTCATGTCTCCGGCTGTCTCGCCTGGCTATCCACGTGAAGGTGGGCTTGCCATTGAGATTTTTTTCAGGGAGTACACCTGTAAGCCTGCAGTTTCAGACAGATTGGATTTTCTGGTAAAAAGGAATGAACGTAAAAAGCTATCCCGGCCAATTTCCATAGAAAGAACCTAGGGAATGAGGTCATGCCTAAATATACATACCGCGGCAAATCATACAAGCAAGGGCTTATGTTGGTTATAACGAACGCGGAGGTTTTCGGTGTATTCGTGGGAGGATATAGAATTCATTTAGCTTACGTCATAGAAAAGCAAATAGAATCAAAGAAATTCCGTCTTTCAGTCCTACGTTCAACACATTCTCCGGCGCAATGGGATACAGAATTACCAGCAACCAGGCGTAAGAGCCATGAAACTGTATTGGACCGATTCTTCTTGCTTATTTGGGATGGAATCCCCGGTAACCCGTACGATCATAAGGACAAGACCGAAGCCAAGCCAAGCCACTATTTCACTTGGCAAGGAAGACGAGAGTAGCTCTTTTTTAGCAATGCCTGAAGTCAGCTCAGCTTCGAAAGCTTTTGTTCGAACCGTGAAAGAGTGTTTACTAGGCCCCATCTATCTATGTCCTTTCCATACTCGTCTTGCCTGACATGGAAGTGTGGTACTAAGCCCATTTCTTTCTTGGGGTGCTCTTAAGTGCTACTCCTTGTATGAGTGTAGTGAGAGGTAGTTTGTAATACTTCTAATCGGTATTGCCTCAGTGCGAGTGAAGTAGCCCATCTATATGAAGTAGCCTGAAGTCACGTATATAAGGTAAGGAGTCAATTCCTTTTCACTGGACTTATTCATTTTAGTAATCATCATCTTAAACTCTTTATTTGAGTCTTCGTTTCAAGTGTCAGAAGGAAGGTGGGTATAAAGCCAGGCCTAAGCATAGGGCAAAGACTGAACTCATTTCTCTGTCCTCAAAAGCAAAAAGCAGAGGTCGCAGGTAGGTTACGTAGTCCGTAACCATTAAAGGCTAAAGAACCATCGCATCCTCAACTTTGATTCATCACGACCTTTCAAACAAGGATTTCTATGAAAGTGAGTGCTTACAAAGTAGTTCGGTATTAAGACAAAGCATAACCTCGGTAAGAGTCTCGCACAGATACAGGTTGATGACTTCAGTGTGAGGGTGAACGCACAAAGTCCCCAGGTACCACAACCCCAGTGCGGCAGCTCTGTATGCTTTTTGTTGGATTATCTGCTTTCTTAACATTATCTTGATGCTAGAAGATAAAGTAAAGAACTTATGCCTAGCACTACCTTTTCATCTATCAATATAGAATATTGGAATAAGTAGTAGGCCCATAACGTAATTTGATAGTTTGGCAAGGTAGGACAACACTTCTGAGGGCTGGGTAGGCTGGTAGGAACTAAGACTTTGTGATAGGAAAGGATACGTTTGTGATAGGAAAGGTTACGGTTAACTTAGACTTTATCATGGATCATGGCGTAGATGAGGTTTGGCCAATAGGAGAAGGAAAAGAAGAACTCCCTTCACGAGAAGAAATCAAAGAGCTAACTGTATGTATAACCGCGTTATTGTACTTAGGGGAAGACATCTATTTAGTAGCTTTATACCACATGTTAGGCTGTCTTTGGACTCTCTAGGCTGCTTACTAATGAATGCCTTTCGAACTACTCCCTCTATGCCAGAAGTACAACAATCTGCATTTATCAATAACCAGCTATCCTCTTAACCTCTCTTTTCCTAGAAATGGAGTACTCAAAGGCTTGCATCAGGAAAGGCTTGCTCTATATTCAGTACTTGCATTCTCTTTTCTTTGACCATGGACAATGAAAGGGCATAGAGATTTTCTTCATTAGCTTACGTGATGAGGTGATACAATGGAATAGAGTTCATTAAGATACGTCAAAGATGATGGGCTTTCATGAAGTATATAATCACTAGTTCAATATCCTCTTTCATAATTTCCACATAGATCTCTGAGTCAGGCAGATAAGTACTGTATCCTAATTGCTTATCCAAGAAAAAGGAAGAAAGCATAATCTTGGCCAGATGCGCTTTCGCACTACAAGGGCCAAGAGTGTCGCTCTACAGACGAAAGTGCCAGTCTTCCTTCACGCCTCACCTGGGTTTGGCACCTTTTTCTTTGAAGTTAAGTAAGTAAGTGGCCGGAGATAGATGGACCATCTAATCCAATGTGAAGTGGGCAATTGCATTCCTCATTCAAAACTGTTGTAGCAGCTGCATGAGCAGTTTGGGAAGGATAATTTGGACTTGGTCGAGCGAGCGCATTCATTGGGTTATTAGAGGAAAGCGCCGCTCTGATGGTTTAATCGAGCGAAAGCCCGACTGGTTGATTTCACTTCAACCTTTAGCCCAGTCATCAAGCCAACAACCAGAAGACTTCTTCTTACCGTTGCTCTTGCCCACAACTAGCCAATTCGACAACTAGACATCAACAAAGCTTTCCTTCATGGCGTCAGGAAACTTTCTACATGCAGCAGCCACCGGGCGTGCTTCTCTGATCCTATACTACTATACCGGCGGGCGGGGTGCTTTACCCAACTACATATGCCTATTTGATGACCTAAAAAAAGCTACGTTGTTTACCTCTGCATAAAGCCTTGCACCCACTTTTCTTGTAAATGACTACTTTGACTGACCTATCTTTCTCGACCTATCCATGCCCAACACCACATCGTATGCCCCTAGCTCAATGACCCTCAATTAACACAGGAAGGTATGACTTTGACCCTCTAATTTCACTCCTGTACATTGACCCTCACTGCCAATTTTCTGACCATTAGCCACTGTTATGATTCAAGGCATTCTTTTGTTAACATTGAACTTTAGCTGCTTGGCTAAGGATGCATTGATTCAGCTAGTGTTGCTTCCTGTATCCAGCAGGATAGTGATTGGTTTCCCTTTGATTTGACCCCAGTGAGTAACTACCTTTTGAACTCGTAACATTAGTAGTTACTCGTCTGTTACGAACGAAAAGGGCAAAGTAGGATTGCCAGGATCTCCCTATAATGCATTCAGTGAAATACGGGGTTCATCCCCATCCGTACCCTCCTGTTGGAATTGCTCTACTCCTTCACTTATCTCCACCACTTCCTCCTCGTTCTCCTCAACATCCTCCTCTTCTTCCCAAGGGTATCTCCGGGTATTCATTAGTTTCAATTTCTTCTCTCTACACTGATGCCCTGGGGCCCATGGCTCCTTACAAGAGTAACACAATTTCTTGATTTTGGGGTTGGTGTCTGCATTAGGTTTAGTAGGGTTGTTGTATCTTTTATGCCTATTTGAAAACTAGGAGCCAGGTTTCTTCGAGAGTGAAATTTGATGATGTAGAAGATCAGTTCTGAGATTTTGAAGGCACAGATTTGGCGGGATTTTCTTCTTCCCCAACCTCGGAAACAACATCTCCCACGACACACGAATTACCCGCAACGAGTTCACTCTTCGGAAAGCCCCTACTACCTGAATAAGATCCATTCGAGAAACTTCACTGTTTGACAGGTTGTGTTCGAATTTCACACGCCCCTTTATATGGAGCCCCTTAGAAACTTCCTCCTTACGGACTACACCTCCGCTCAAAGCTTCTTTAAGGGCTCGCGCCTCTGGCTTTTCGCACGTACGTACTCACCTTTCTTTATCAGCTACCTTGCCTTTGCTCCACCTCTCTTGACTACGGACTAGGTTCCAACGCATCAAATGAAAAGCAAGCAGATGAACGAACCAAACGCAGTTTAGTTGAAAAAGCATCCCCCATCAACCTCATTCGATCCTGCCGAAGAAAGAGAGTTTAATAAGCTAGGAAGGGGCCCCCTAAGCTAGAGCTAGAAGGGCTAAGATACAAAGACAAAGTAGGCTAGAGAGAGGCACTAGCAAGACAACGCGCTGCACTCTAATCTAAGCCCCTTAACCCTGACTCTTTGTTGATGATTATGGATCGCTCCTGCCTCTATCTCGAGGTATGCTCTCTTCCACTTACTTGGATCGCTCCTTCTTTGATGCACCGGAAATCCCGGTGTCAGAGCAGCTAGTCGTACTCGTAGGTCTCCAGACTTACTAGACCTCCAACCCGGAGCTACCTAGGGCACCAGCACCTATCAGGGATTTCGCCCTGCTACAGCATGGTGGGAAGATGGAGTCAGTCTCAAAGGCGAAATCAAATGGAATTATATATTGGTTGAAATTCATTTCTTTTTTTTGATTTGCACTTTCTGCACTATTATGAAACGTTAACACATTCAACTAATTAAACGCAAGTAAAGGAGTTCAGCAAAAGGAAGAGGTCCAGCTTATCTATCTCTTCCCTGCACAAAGAAGCTAGTCTACATTACCCATGGATGGCAAATGCCCATCTGTTAGTTCAAATACCCCTCTTTTTGGCTTTTATTATGACCCCATCCTCAGATGCAAAACAGCGTTATAGTGCTTGAGGAGACTCAGAGTTAGAGGGCTAAATGAGCTAGAAGCGGGTTATGAATCACTTCTTTATTCTTCTTACATAGTTGATCTCAAGTCTGGATTTTGGCTTCGATCCTTTTTGCCGATTTTCGTTATTTGGTCTAGGAGGGGCAGATATTGAGCTCAAATTCGAATACTTGGGTGAATTCCGGTAAGGAGAAGCGAACTTTACTCCTGCTTCAAATGAGTAGCCGGGTTATACTCCAATCGCTGTCACTCTTCTTTTTCAAGGAAGAGAAGACGGAGTTCTAGCTGGAGTTACAGGAATAAGTAATCCAAAGAAGGAAAGAGCGGTCTTAAGGGACTAGTACTAATAACTCTGTCGTAGGGCGGTAAGGCAAGGAAGTCTGACTTCGGGGTATCCGTGAATGAAGTAGCCCCGAGAACTCCTACTCGTCTTTTTCGTTATACGCCTTTACCTACCCCGCGGCTGGAGTTGACTTCTTCTCGGCCCGCGTTTCTCGTATATAGCGCTTTCTTGTAGTTAACCCAGCGTTATTCTCTTATTCGGGACGAAGACTCATATAACTCCAAGTCCTACTCCCAGTTGGTTAGTCTTCCACCCCCTTCGAACGCGCTGGTCAATTACAGCCTCCGAAAAGAGCTTCTTTCTTCCCTGCTCCTAGTCCTTATAACGCGGGTGGATATTCCGTATGTATTAAATATGCATTCCTAATCGGAGTTCATTACCCTAATAGTAAGCATAACTGGAAGCATTCTAAGGTCTTAATGCATTTAGCCCATCCCCGAGAAACTCCAATACTTCTAACAATCCTGCGAATGCGCTCTAAGAAAGAAAGATTCCCCAGATCCGATACGGCTAAGAAGACTACGATCCATCTTTCCCGCCCCATTTCCCGGTGTCAGATAAGTCTCAATTCACGGACAGTTACCTATCTTGCCCTAGGCCTATGCCTTCCTTTGTTCTATGGCTTCAGACCCTTATTTCTACATAGACTAGAAAGGGCTTTCAATCGTCCAAGTTGCCCGTGGGCGTCATCTCACGTGACATTTTGCGTGGGCATCGATCCGATTTCCTAAATCATTGTTGTCGGGGAGGTCTAATAAATTGACTATTGGGCTCTCTGATGCTTAGTATTCCTGACTTAGGAAAGAGAGTCTTTTATACCACCTATCTATATGGCAAGAGACAGAGCGCAAGACTTATGCTTTTGCAGTTTTGGATGCTTTTAATAGTCCCGGGAAAATAGAAATAGTGGATGAATTTTTTGATTTCCTACCAAAATTAATATTATTATTATTAGTATGAAGTCGTCTAGTGTTGTGTGTCATGTATCTTTGTGTTTTAATGCAATTCCAATTTAGTGAACTATATGGCCTGCTTGCCTGATAAAAGCCAGAGCATTGATTAAGTAACTTATGTATCATACTACGCAACTTGGATCTCAAAGTAAGGGTAATACGAAGTATCCTAGTTTGAGTTCTCATGATGCCATTTATTATTAGTTTCAAGTAATTCAAATTCGAAATAGAAGTGCGGGTAGCCTGATAAAAGGCAGACCTTTGAGTAAGGAACTTGGGGTGGTGAGCCCGAATATTAACCACTAGCATAAAATTTTTCATGGTGTTATTATTGTGTTGTTGTCTTTGAGTGGGTTCCAAACAATCTCAAGGTATTAGGATAAGGTTAGCACAATAATGTGTATTTGCTAATGATTATCCTAGGTCAGGTAGGTAGTACACATTGTAGTGTATTTGGTGTATTGTGTGTTTGATTTTTGGTATTTCCTCTAGAAGGTGCTTGATTTTGAGTTGTCATCACAGTATGCCTTCTTTTCTTTCCCTTGCTTGTGAGGTAGTCTCATAACTTTTCACGTATAGGCATGGGAAAATATCACTCACTAATTTCGAGAAAGCATGTGAATCGCTATAAAGAATCGTTTCCCTTTGATTTGACCCCAGTGAGTAACTACCTTTTGAACTCGTAACATTAGTAGTTACTCGTCTGTTACGAACGAAAAGGGCAAAGTAGGATTGCCAGGATCTCCCTATAATGCATTCAGTGAAGTACGAGGCGATGCTGCAGCAAGGAAGGAATCGTATCTCAAATTTCAGTACTTTGCTTCTAATTTGACGTATGCGGGTAAAATGGAAATAAGACGAATGTGTTTAGTAGATTTCTCTAAAGCAGAGAAGAGATCGAGACTCTAATTCTAGTTGAGATTTGAATTCCGATTTATCAGTCGGTTTCGGGAGGTGTACTTTACAGGTTATGGTACAATAACAGAAACTTGATATAGTTTGACTGGTGTTGATTCGTTTTGATAGATTGGAATCGATGTTGAAGAGAATAAAAGAAGAAAAAAGGGAAATAGGTTTATATAAGTTGCTAGGCGTTTACTGTTTCTTAGGTGGAATATCTGGCCGCTACTCCTGATCCTTATATCCAACAAAAGGGGTTTATTCCACTATGGCCCCTTAAAGGTAGCTATTTGTCATTTGAGCCCCGCCCATTCCACTTTAGTGATCTTATTGACAGAAAACCATTGACGAAATTGGAAATACACAAGCGACTAATCGAACAGAAAAAAAGATAGAAAAAACCCAGAATTCTTGAATTAATTGACATGTTAATTAAGGTTTGCATTAAGAGGATCTTGGATTGTTGGCAGTATCAAGGCTGTCCAATGAAATATGATTTGAGGACAGGTTGCATTAACAAGATTAACATATCAAATAGAGACCTCAAGGCGTAGATGTTGACTAAAGAGTTTTTCACAGCCCTAGATGAGGTAAATTGGGCACTTGAGATTTTTGGAAAGTTGGAATTTCCAGGTGAAGATGGAGGAGTGGATAACTATTAGGCGACGTCACTTCCAAAAGGTTATGAAGTGGTCAACTGGAAGGATGAATTCTATTAACTTGTCAGAAGAAATTGCTTCATTTCTGCTGATGGTTTTTTGATTAATCTTAATTGTGTGTTGTCTCCTCTATATTTTGGTCTGTATACCAGGATTATGTTGGAAAGGGGTTGAGGAGGAATTTTTTTTTTCATTTGCTTAGAAATCGTCACATATGGGAAAGACATGTCAAATGATATCACTGTTTTTTCTCTTTATTAGCGAAGGTGATGACCAGCTTGACGCCTATCGTAGTCCCGGAACCAAGGAGAGCGAATTCTTTTTTTTCTCTTGGTCGGATTACCTTTGTTTGTTCTTCCACAAGCAAAGTCCCCAACGTATTCTCCTATTGGCTGGCCTATAACCAATAAGTTCAAGTGAACGATGGCTTCCAAAGGGCAAGGTTATTTAGCTGCGCCCTTCGATCGATAGTGGTGATACTTCCGCGAGAGTCTACTACTAGCTTCCTCACATGCCAAGACCCATACTCTTGATTTATACAGAATGAATATGTGCGCATTTCCTTCGGAGAGGTAAGTCTTTCTACTGTATGAAAAAATGACCAAAATCAAACCATACGACCTATATATGAGACTTTTTTTTCCGAATCAAAAAGCAGCCTTCCATCGCAACCTATTATTAGCGAACTCATTCCTCATAGGAAGGTATATTCTCTATCGAAGCCTTGCGACTGATGAGATGGGAAAGGTAAGCTGAGCAGATAAGTCACAAGGCTTGGGCTAGGCATATTGTTTAGGTAAAGTAGTAGGGTAAAGCAGTAGGTATAATAGGTAAGTAACCACGGATATGCATATGAATAGAAAGAAGGATAGAACAGACGCAGCTGCTACTGCTATTGACTCTGCTGCTCTTTCCGTTGAAAGAATAGGTTCATCATTACGTGAAGAGAAATGATCTTCCCGGGTCCCTGGCTACCTTTCTTGAGGCCTTCATCTGGGCCGGAACCTTTTTAGCTAGAAAGTAGGCTTTCCGAAACTACCTCCTTCATTGATTGGTCTCCTTGGTCCCCCTGCCTATCCAAAGAGCTAGATGTCTCACTTCACCCGGGGGCAAAAACCGGGGAGGAACCGGCAGCATAGTTTTCTTCGCTATTTGAAAACAGAAGTCACCTTTTTTTGACGAAACTCTACCACATTCGGATGCACGGATAGAATGGGAGCGGGCGATGGTGAATCACGCCGCTGATGGGCGGCCTTCTAACACTCACTAGACGCAAACGACACTCTATATCATAATATGGTTGTTTGAAAAACAAAACAAAGAAAAAAGAGACCAATCATACAAAGCACTCGCCTTGATCATAATATGGAACAAAGAAATACTTTTCAATGAGAAATTGACTCTGACTCTTCCCGCGGAACAAAGAGATGAATCTTATTACCCAGACCACTGAAGAAGCAAGATTGACTCTAGACTTTATTGACTGAACACTCATCGTCCTAGCCAAACAAATTGGTTGTGAACTTTTTGGAGCTCACCCTTGACACCGACCCAATCTCAAATCAAATGAAAGACGAACGAAATAGAAGAAGAAAAATTCGCCAGAAGAAAGAGACAGAGAAAAAGTCTAGTTTCATCACTGAAATGGTAAAGTAAGCCAAAGGAGAAAGAAGAAGTACGAATTGCTTGGTGTGTGGTATTTAATACTTGACGGAAGATGAATAGGCTAAGGCTTGCATTTCATATGATGCGCGAGGCTACGGGTACTCCTGTTGTTTACCCCGCATAATCAATACCCTACTGCGAGTGAATGAACGAGCCTATAACAGGTAGACTTTTTGGAATTGCAGCAGTAATTCAGTTCACAGGGGCGGCACTTGACCAGGATAAGGTGGATAGTCGAGCGGGATCACAAGGAGCGAGGCGATCAAAGTAGCCAATAGTGATAGGTTCCATCCTTGACGTCCAGCGATGGCAGACGGCCACAGCATCCTTGAGTTCCAATTTCTTCATTTCCAAGCAAGGGCGGCTCTTTCTTTAAGGTCCCTCCGTCATTCTGGAAGGAGGTAAGATGGGGCTTAGTAGGGCTCGAACCTACAATATCACCGTTATGAGCGGCACGTTTCAACCAATTAAACTATAAGCCCAATCGGATCTCTACGTGCCCTTCCGAGTGGGCATCAAGAGTCGACCTTTGCTCGTACTCCTTTTTCCTTTTCCCGTGTCCGCGGGTTCTTTCTTTGTGAAGCCCTACATCGTATAGGCTCCTTCCAACGCTGGGTGGGATGGTAGACTTTGTCTTCGCCGCAAGGGGCAGTCCTTGGTCAGACCTGGAAGAAAGATCCCCACTCATTCATTCAGTGCCCGCGGTGAGACGCGACCACAACAGTGGAGGGAGACGAAATCGGAAATTTCTTTCATGCTACACCGGGATCAGCAGCTTCCAGTGAAGACCAAACGGGTCGGGCAGGAGGAAGTTGGAGGATCGGGCGGGGAAAACGGGGTTCGAACCCGCGACTTCTGGCGTGACAGACCAGCACTCTAACCAACTGAGCTATTTCCCCCTTTTTTGAATACTGTAACTTCCACAGTAACCTACCGGAATTTTGCACTTTACCAAAAAAAGTAGCTGTACAAAAGAATGCCCTTCCCCGTCAGGTAAATTTTGGCCTTTTTACGAAAGTAGAAAGAAAGAAAAGGCTCGGCTCGCGAAGGGGACTAGGCTAACTATCAGCTATCAGTTAGTTGGTCCTACGCGCCACTTCAGTTGACAAAAGCGAAGAAGCTAGCGCACGCTGCGAACTTTCCTTTGTTCGCCTTCTTTCTAAAAGGCCTACTGACCTGAGGGCGTAGCAGCCGCTTACTCAATCCATAATCAGACGACCTAGTTGAAAAGTACCAAAACAACTTCAGCCTACATACCACTACATCAGCCTGCACTCTTCCTATGAACCGATCGTCAGAGGTATGAGCTTTCGGGCAATAGGTGCTGCGGTCAACTAGACCAAAGAGGAAGGTCTACTAGCGCCAGCTATTAGTGGGCTTGTTTTTTCTTTTCTTCTATGGAAATACCGAATCTAATTCACCCGTCTTGCCGAAGAAAGAAGACTCTGTATGGGACAAGGCCTAGAAGTACAAG
>JAMQYH010001083.1:0-26612 GCA_027562975.1 Rhynchospora breviuscula
TCCGTTCCGCAGGGGAAGCGGCCTGGGGGAGAGCCGCGAAAGTTTTTCCTATCGAGCAGTCGCGCTCGACAGTGGGAGGGCGCGCCCGACAGGATGCAACGAGTGTCGGCAGCGGAGCCGGGGAAAGGAGCGACGAAGCGGCCATGTCTCAGTCATCGACAGTCCTACGATCGCGCGGCCTGCGCGGTCGCGCGATGTCGACCTCGCGCGTCGATGCGCCCCGGTCGCTCTCGCCTCGGTCGCTCGGCGGCCGCAATCGCGGAAGAGGGACACGATGACCGCCGACATCCTGGGCGCGTCGGAGGCGCTTCGCGCCGTCGAAGCGCAGGAACCGGCCTTCGGGACCCTGCCGCCTCGCGCATCCTCTCCGTCGTCGTCGTCGCTCGCGCATCGACTGGACGGCGAGTGGTCCTTCCGGTTCTTCGACACCGTCGCCGACGCGTTCTCCGCGGCCCGCGGACGGCGCCGGAAGCCGTCGCATCGCCGTACCCGGACACTGGGTCCTCCAGGGCAGCGGGACCCCGTGGTACACCAACATCGCCTACCCCTTCCCCGTCGATCCTCCGCGCGTGCCGAGCGAGAACCCGACCGGCGACTACAGACTCTCCTTCGTCGCGCCGGACGCGCCCTCGACGGGTCGATGGGTTCTCAGGTTCGAGGGCATCGAGTCCATCGGATTCGTCGAGCTCAACGGCATCCCCGTCGGAATCACTCGCGGCAGCCGACTCGAGCACGACTTCGACGTGACCGATCTGTTGGCCCCCGGCGACAACGAACTCCGGGTCCGTGTCGCCCAGTGGTCGGCGCAGTCCTACCTCGAAGGTCAGGACATGTGGTGGCTGCCCGGCATCTTCCGCAGCGTCTGGCTCCTGCACCGCCCGACGGATGAGCTGGGCGATCTGCACGTCCACGCCTCGTACGACCACCGCACCGGCACGGGACGACTCCGAGTGGATGCCGACGCGCCCGCCGTCGTGTCGTGTCCGCAGCTCGGCATCGAGAATCTGCCCACGGGCACACTGCAGGACGTCCCGGGAGTCTCCCCGTGGACGGCGGAGTCCCCTCACCTGTACGAGGTCGTGGTGGAGTCGGCCGGGGAGCGGCGAACCGTCCGCGTCGGATTCCGCACGGTGGAGGTCCGCGACGGCCTCCTGCTCGTGAACGGACGCGCCCTGGCCCTGCGCGGCGTCAATCGGCACGAGTTCCACCCCGTGACGGGACGCACGCTCACCCGTGAGACGCACGAGGCGGACATCCGTCTCATGAAGCAGCACAACGTCAACGCCGTGAGGACCAGCCATTACCCGCCATCGACCGAGTTCCTCGACCTCTGCGACGAGTACGGGCTCTGGGTCATCGACGAGTGCGACCTCGAGACACACGGCTTCTGGCTGCAGGACTGGCGTGACAACCCCTCGGCCGACCCGGCCTGGCGCGAATGCTTCGTGGACCGGATGCAGCGCATGGTCGAACGGGACAAGAACCACCCCAGCGTGATCGTGTGGTCCCTCGGCAACGAGGCCCACACCGGCGAGAACCTGCGGGAGATGTCGCGTTGGGTCAAGGAACGGGACCCGTCGCGTCCCGTCCACTACGCCGACGACATCGCGTGCGAGTACGTCGACATCGCCGGCCAGATGTACGTTCCCTTCGCGCGCGTCGACGAGATCGGTCGGGGAGTGGACCGCATCGACGAGAAGGCGGAGTCGGACACGGCCGCCGACGTGGCCCGACGTCGACTTCCCTTCATCCTGACCGAGTACGCACACGCCATGGGCAACGGCCCGGGCGGACTGGCCGACTATCGCGATCTCTTCGAGCGGTACCCGCGACTCCAGGGCGGATTCGTCTGGGAGTGGATCGATCAGGGCCTCGCACACGCACGAGCCGACGGAACGGTCGAATATCGCGACGGCCGGGACTTCGGTCAGATCCTCAACGACGGCGTCTTCGTGATCGACGGGCTCGTCCGCCCGGATCGCACGCCCTCGCCCGGGCTGTGGGAGTTCACGCACGTGTTCCAGCCCGTGCGGTTCACCTTCGACGGCGACGCCGTGCGGATTCGCAACCTCCGCACCTTCGCGCCGCTCTCCGACCTGAGGTTCCGTGCGCTCACGCACGTCGACGGGCGACTCGTCGGCGACGAGATCCTCGTCGTGCCCCCGATCGAGGCGGGCGAGGAAGCCGCCGTCGTCCTTCCCGAGACACCGGAACACGGGGATGCCGAGGTCACGGTGACCGTGAGCGCCGAGCTGTGCGTCGACACCGCGTGGGCGGACGAGGGACACGAAGTGGCCTTCGGACAGCGCACACGGCCCGTGGCGCGGCTGCGACCCCTGTCGCCCATCGAGACGGCGGGGTCTCGGCCCGCCGTGGGCGAGTCGCTTCGGTGCGGGACGGCGCGATTCGACCCGTCGTCGGGAGCGCTGCTCGCGCTCGGCGGCGTCGAGTTGACCGACCCGCCGCGTGTCGACCTCTGGCGCGCCTACACGAGCAATGACATCGGACTCTTCGACGAGGGCATCGCCAACGACTGGGAGCGCGAGAACCTGCGTGATCTCGACCATGCGGTCCGCCGCGTCTCGGCGACCGCGACGACGGTGGAGGTGGAGGGTCGTGTCGCCCCCCGTGGACGTGCGTGGGGATGGCGGACACGGTGGCTCTGGAAATACGACGACGAGGCCGATGCGCTGGACCTCGAGGTGGGACTCGAGCCCTACGGCGTCGTTCCCGCGGCCCTGCCGCAGATCGGCATCCGGTTCTCTCTGCCCGCGGAGTTCGAGCGGACGGAGTGGTTCGGCTACGGTCCCGGAGAGTCGTACGCGGACACCCGCAGCGCCGTCCGCGTCGGACGATGGGCGCGAAGCGTCGCCGAGCTCCAGACCCCCTACCTCGTCCCGCAGGAGAACGGTCGCCGCGAGGGGCTGAGGGAGCTCTCCCTGATCTCCTCCACGGCCACCCTCCGGGTCGAAGCCGACGCAGACGTCGCGTTCTCCGCACGTCCGTGGACGTCGGAGGAACTGCACGCTGCCGCACACCTCCACGACCTGCGACCCGGACCGTCGACCGTCGTCACCCTCGACATCGGCCAGGACGGCATCGGATCCGCCTCCTGCGGTCCCCTCCCTCTCCCAAGGACCGGCTGGCTCCCGTGCCGAGCCGACTGCGCGTGCGCCTTCTCGCGACGGGGCAGCCGTGAACACCTCCATCCCGAATCCCAGATCCAACGAAGGAAACAACATGCACCGCACCACACGAAACCGGCTCATCGCCGGTGCATCCGCCGCCGTCGCCGTCGCCCTGGCGCTCACCGGCTGCACCGGCTCCGGAAACACCGGGGGCAACTCGGACGAGAAGGTCTCGATCGACTACTGGGGCTGGGTCCCCGGTCTCGACAAGGCCATCGCCGCCTGGAACGCCGAGAACCCCGACATCCAGGTCACCTTCAGCAACACGCCCGCCGACACGGCACCGGCCAAGCTGCAGGCGGCCGTGAAGGCCGGGAACGCCCCCTGCCTCGCCCAGGTCGGGTACAGCGACCTGCTCAGCGACCTCGTCGACGGTCAGCTCCTCGACGTCACCGAGCAGGCGGCGCAGTACAAGAAGGACTACGTCGACTTCGCGTGGTCCTTGGTGAGCCCGGGCGGCAAGACCTATGGAATCCCGCAGGACACCGGACCCATGGTCATGTACTACCGCACCGACCTCTTCGAGCAGTACGGGATCACCGTGCCGAAGACGTGGGACGAGTACGCCGCCGCCGCGAAGAAGGTGCAGGCCGCCAACCCCGACGTCGCGATCGGAGCCCTGGCGCCGAACGACGCAGGTGCCTTCGAGGGCTACGCCTGGCAGGCCGGTGCGAAGTGGTTCTCCGTCGACGGCGATCAGTGGAAGGTCAGCATCGACGACAAGGCGACGCAGAAGGTGGCCTCCTACTGGCAGGGACTCGTCGACAGCAAGGCCGTGCCGGTCAAGCTCAACTACACGCCCGAGTACTACGCCGACCTGGCGTCGGGCAAGCTGCTCACCGTCATCAGCGCTGCGTGGTATAGCGGCATCATCTCGCAGAACGCCGCTGACACCAGCGGAAAGTGGGCGATCGCCCCCATGCCCAGCTGGGACGCGTCCAAGCCGGCGTCGGCGAACCTCGGTGGATCGGCATCCGCCGTCTTCCAGGGATGCAAGTACCCCGAGCAGGCGCTGAAGTTCGCCAACTGGCTCAACTCGTCCGAGACCAGCATGAACATCCTCGCCGACCCCAAGGGAGGCGGGCTCTACCCGGCGGCCACGGCTGCACTCGGCTTCGACATCGTCAACGCCAAGTCGGCCTTCTTCGGGAACCAGGTTCCGGGCGAGCAGTTCGCCTCGGCCAGCAAGGCCGTGCCCGAGGGGTGGAACTTCGGTCCCATCAGCGGGCAGACGATCCAGAACGTCCAGGACGCGCTCACGAACGTCCAGAACGGTACCGGCACGATCCCCGCACAGCTCTCGGGGATTCAGAGCACCAACCTCGATGCGCTGAAGTCCAAGGGCATCAACGCGTCGGCCGGTTGACATGACCGACAGTCAGCCCGAGGCGGGGGCGGCTCTGGCCGCCCCCGCCTCGGGGCGGCGTTCCCGCACCGCGTCGCGCAGATGGCGCGCCGGTGTGATCTTCGTCGTCCCTTTCATGCTCCTCTTCGCGTTCATCTACCTCGCACCCATCGTGTACTCCATCTCCCAGAGCGTGCTCACCGAACGCACCAGCGGTCTCGGTTTCGGGGGGAAGCAGACGGTGTTCGCGGGGGTCGACAACTACGCGTACGTCCTCGGCGACCCGACGTTCTGGCAGGGCATCGGCCGAGTCGCCCTGTTCGGTATCGTGCAGGTGCCGGCCATGCTCCTCGCGGCCCTGGCCATCGCACTCCTGCTGGACTCGATCGCCGTACGCGGGGCGGGATTCTTCCGCGCGGCGGCATTCCTGCCCTACGCCATCCCCGGTGTCGTGTCGGCCCTGCTGTGGTCCTACCTCTATCTCCCGGCCTTCAGCCCGGTGACACGGCTGTTCTCCCTCATCGGACTCCCCGTCGACTTCCTCGCCCCGTCGACCGCGCTCTGGTCGATCGCGAACATCACGACGTGGGCGTACACCGGCTACAACGCGGTGATCATCTTCGCCTCGCTCAAGGCCATCCCCGGCGAACTGTTCGAAGCGGCGCGCATCGATGGGGCCAGCGAACTCACGATCGCCACCCGGATCAAGATCCCGGCCGTGCGCAATGCCCTGGTGATGACGGGGGTGCTCTCCATCATCGGCACCCTGCAGCTCTTCACCGAGCCGCAGATCATCCGGCGCATCTCGTCCGCGGTCGATGCGCAGTACACGCCGTCGATGTACGCCTACAACGCCGCCTTCGCCCAGAGCAACTTCGGCGTGGCCTCGGCGAGCTCCATCGTGCTGGCGCTCCTGGCCGGGGCGCTTTCCATCGCGTTCTTCCGCACCTTCTCGAGGAGGGCCTGACCATGACGGACGTCACCACTCGGACGATCGTGGCACCCACCGGAGGGGCGACCGGACGCCGCTCCCGGTCGTTGGAGGCGTCGCTGACCTCGAGGGCAGTCGTCAACGGCGCACTCGTCGTCACCGCTGTCTACTTCCTCCTCCCGGTCTGGTGGCTCCTGGTGTCCAGCACCAAGAACAACTCGAGCCTGTTCTCGTCGAACGGCTTCTGGTTCGCCGGCTTCGATCTCGTCGAAAACGTCCAGCAGACGCTGACGTATCAGGGCGGGTACTTCCTCAGGTGGATCGGCAACAGCATCGTCTATGCCGGCGTGGGCGCGGCGGTGGCCACGCTCATCGGCACGGCCTGCGGGTACGGCATCGCGAAGTTCTCCTTCCCCGGACGGAACATCGTCTTCGGGACGGTCATGTCCGGGCTCCTCCTGCCCGGAGCGCTCCTGACCATCCCGCTGTTCCTCATGTTCTCGGCGATCGGACTCGTCAACACGATGTGGGCCGTCCTCGTGCCCAGTTTCGTCGCCCCGTTCGCGGTGTACCTGGCACGCGTCTTCGCGGGCGACTCCGTGCCCGACGAGATTCTCGAGGCGGCCCGGATCGACGGAGCGGGCGAGATCAGGATCTTCTTCACCATCGTGCTGCGGATGATGACGCCGGCGTTGGTGACGATCTTCCTGTTCACCTTCGTGGGCGTGTGGAACAACTTCTTCCTCGCCGTCGTCATGCTCTCCGACCAACGCATCTATCCGGTCACGGTCGGTCTGTACACGTGGTACGCCTCACAGTCGAACACCGTGAACTACGCCGTCGTGATCACCGGAGCCGCGCTGTCGGCTCTCCCGCTCGTCATCGCCTTCCTCTCGCTGCAGCGGTTCTGGAGGAACGGCATCGCAGCGGGGGCCCTCAAAGGGTGATCTCTCCCGTCCTCCTGCGGAACGGGCGCCGGAGGCGACCGACCGCTCATGTCCTCCAACGAAGAAGGAAAGTGATGAACCGAAGTCTCAAGAACACCTGGACGGCCGGTGCCGCGCTCATGGCCGTGCTCGTCGGGATCGCCCTGCCCACGGTGGGCGCGTCGGCGTACGAGCCGGGCGCGAAGGAGATCGTCCCCGCCGTGGACCAGGGCTCCTGCAACAAGTTCCCGTGTGTGCTCTACCCCAAGACCGCCCAGTTGCCCAGCGGGCGGATCGTCGCCGCCTGGGAGAACAGCATCGGCCCCGTCGTCGGGCAGACCATGCCGATCTACGCGAGCGACGATCTGGGCACCACCTGGAGCAAGCTCGCAGACCTGAAGCCCCCGGCTCAGGTGTCGAACGACCCGAAGTTCGCCAAGTACACCAGCAACTGGACGAACCCCAAGTTCTATGTGCTGCCCGAGAAGGTCGGGAACCTGGCCAAGGGCACGCCCCTGCTGTTCAACCTCGTCTCCGGCGACAACCTCCCGGGTCAGGACAATCGCGGCGACCTGGCGCTCGTGATGTGGTCGTCCGACGACAACGGGGCCTCCTGGCATCCGCTGGACATCATCGCCACCGGGTCCGACGCGGGTCATGACCCGGTGTGGGAGCCTTTCCCGCTCGTGTACGACGGGAAGCTGGTCGTCTACTACTCCGACGAGAACGACTACCTCTCCTACGACACGTCGACCGGCATCCCGGTGCTCGATCCCGACAACGACACCGCCGCGAACTCGGGCGGACAGGTGCTGCTGCACAAGACCTGGACCGGATCGGGCGCCTGGAGCCAGCCCGTCATCGATGTTCCCGGAGAGATCGATGATCGCGGCAACGGCAAGACGCAGATCGGGCGGTTCCGCCCCGGCATGACCACCGTCGTCCCCACGACCGACGGCAAGTGGATGATGACGTTCGAGTACTACGGGGGCGGCGAGAACCGGTACAAGATCGCCGACAACCCGCTCGAGTTCTTCAAGGACGGGGGCAACGGCACCAACGTCAACACGCTCAGCACCACTCCCGGGTGGGCCAAGCTCGCGGGCGGCGGAAGCCCCGTGCTCATGCGGCGATCCGACGGGAGCATCCTCTACAACGCGACCGGCAGCGGGAACGTCTGGGTCAACGAGTCGGGCCGAAGCGATGGCTCCTGGACCATGTACCAGACCGCCGTGCCCGCCGGGTACAGTCGCAGCCTGCTCGACGTGAACGGCACCGGTCGGGTGCTGATCGTGCAGTCGGCCTGGTCGGGGGCGAGCCTCGGACCCGTCCGGTACGGCGAGGTCGATCTCGGCCACTCGGAGGGTGCCTACTACTCCCTCGTGAACCGCAAGACGGGCGAGGTGCTGGCTCCCGCGGGGAACCGTAAGCAGGATGCCAATCTCACCGGCGATGCACCGGACATCATCACGAGCGCGGCGGACGCGACCAACGACTCGCAGCGTTGGCATCTCGCGCACAAGGGCGACGCGGTCACCCTCCTCAACAAGGCCGGCGGTCGGGCCGTGGGCATCTGGACCGGTTCGTCCGCGCCGGGTTCGCGTCTGGCTCAGTGGGTCGACAGCACGGACGGCACGGACAAGCAGTGGAAGCTGGAGCCGACCGCGGACGGGTACGTCCGGCTTCGGTCCCAGCGCAACACCGCCCTGGTCATGACCTCGAGCGGTGCCGGCGCGGGTGTGACCAACTCCGCCGTCATCGACGCGAGCAAGGATGCCACGGCGGACGACGCGCAGGAGTGGAAGCTGGTGCAGGACGCGCCGCGTGCGGCCGACCTGACCGGGGCGCGGTCGTCGACGGCGCTGGCGCCGGACTCCTCGATCGCGGGGCGCGCCCTCGCCCTCGACGCCACTCCCACGGCGGGTGTCATCGCGGTGCCGCGTGCTCTCTCGACGGGTCGCGCCTACCTCCTCGGCGAGGGCACGGATGTCGTCGACCTGGGAGACGTCGGCTTCGACGCTTCCGCTCGCGGGAGTGCGACCATTCCTGCGGGCACGGCGCCCGGCACCTACCGGCTCGCCGTGCTGTTCGACGGGGCGCCGTTGATGTGGGACAGCGTCCGCGTCGATACCGCGCCGTCCGCTCTGACCGCGAGCATCTCCAGCGCCACCGAGCCGTCCCACGGCTGGTATCGGACTCCGGCGACGGTCACCCTGGCGTCGTCCGGCTCTGCCGTGGACGCCGAGTACCGGATCGATGCCGGCGCGTGGTCGTCGTACGACGCCCCGGTGCTGCTCTCGTCCGAGGGCGAGCACACGTTCTCGTTCCGGGCACGTGCGCAGAGCGTCGCCGACGCGTCGGAGGCGACCAGCGTCTCGGTGCGCATCGACCGGTCCGCGCCCGTGTCGACCGTCGCCACGACGCAGGTCGCCGACGGCGTGAGCCTCGCCTTCTCGGCGACCGACGCACTGTCCGGCGTGGATCGGATCGAGTATTCGACCGACCGCGGCGCGACCTGGAAAGCCGCCGCGGAGCCGGTCACGGTCGCCCGTGGCGACCTCGCGGGCGTGACGTTCCGGGCGGTCGACCGGGCGGGCAACGTCGAGGCGGCGAAGCCCGTCGGCTCGGCGGCCGGCCCGGCCCCGACCTCGTCGAGCACACCGGCGCACCGGAGCACCACGTCCGCCCTGGCCTCGACCGGCGCCGCCCCGTTGTCGTGGGCTCTCGGGACGGCGGTCGTGCTCCTCGTCGCGGGAGCGTCCGGCATCGCTCTCCGAGGACGCCGGAAGCGCCACGCGGCATCCGGCGACGTGCGATAGCTCGCGGACGGGACACCGCGCGGTCGGCACGAGCGCTGCCGTCCGTGTTGGTGTCGTGAACGCAGAGGACCTCCGGTCCGTGGTGGGGAACCTCCCCGCTGCAGACCGGAGGTCCTCTCCGTCGTGCGGCGGGCCGGTCGGCCCACCGTCCTCGATCGCTACCGGCGCGCGTCGTCGTTCTCGGCGCGCGTGACGACGAGAGGCTTGGCCGCGCCCGAGAAGAGACCGGATGCCACGATCAGCCCGACCACGATGAGCAGGGTGTTCAGAAGCCCGATGTGGTCGCCGATCCAGCCGAGGATCGGCGGGCCGCACAGGAACGCGACGTAGCCGATCGTGGCGGCAGCGGCGACGCGCGAGGCGGCCTTCGCGGGGTCGTCGGCGGCGGCGGACATGCCGATCGGGAACCCGAGCGAGGCGCCGAGGCCCCACAGCGCGGCACCGATGTACACCAGCGGTCCGAACGGCGCCACGATGAACAGCAGCAGTCCCGCGGCGGCGGTGACGGCGAGGACGCGGAGCACCCACACCCGTCCGAAGCGGTCGACGACGGGACCGCCGAGGATGCGGCCCAGCGTCATGGCGACGGAGAACACCGCCAGGACCGCGGGTCCGGCCTCTTCGGGCGCGCCGTGCCCGAAGACGACCGCCGACGGGAGCCAGTCGTTCGCGCTGCCCTCGGCGAACGCCATGCCGAGCATGATCACGCCCAGCGTGTAGGTGCGCGGCTCGCGCCACGCGGCGAGCGAGGCGCTCAGTCGCTCGCGCCAGTGGGCGCGCTGCTCGGAGGGCTCGGCATCCATCGCCACCTCCCGCGCAGGGACGTTGGCGATCGCGGCGACCGCGACGACGGCGATCACGACGCCCATGACGGCGCAGTGCGCGACCACGTCGATGTTCGCGCGGACGGCGAGGAAGCCGAGCCCGGCGCCGATCACGGTGCCGAAGCTGAAGAACGCGTGAAGCAGGGGCATGACGGTGCGGCCGGTCGCCTTCTCGAGCGCGGCGCCCTCGACGTTCATCATCACGTCGACCGAGCCGTTGCCGAAGCCGAACAGCGCGAGCCCGATCAGGGCGACGCCGAAGAGCTGCAGGGTGTCGGAGCCGACGCCGATGATCACGAGTCCGGCGGCGACCAGCAGCAGGGCGACGAGCATGCCGCGGCGGGCACCGAGCCGCGCCATCACGGCAGGTGCGACCGAGAGTCCGATGATGGATGCCACGCCCATGCCGAGCAGCAGCAGCCCGATGCCGGAGTTCTCGATGCCGAGCGACTCGCGGATGGCCGGCACGCGCGACGCCCACGTCGAGATGCTCAGTCCGCTCGCGAGGAAGATCGCGCACGTGGCGACGTACCAGCGCACGAGGCGCGAACGGGTGAGCGTGGTGTCCATGCCGCCACAGTAACCAGGATCGGTCCGTAAATCGAATCGATTCGATGCGACGTCTCCCGGGGAGGTAGCATCGGGCCGTGACCATGCGCCGCGCGACCATCAGCGACGTCGCCCGAGAGGCGGGCGTCTCCGCGTCGACGGCATCCGTCGTCTTCAGCGGCAAGACGCCGACCTCCGCCGCGACCCGGGAGCGCGTGCTCGCCGCCGCCGCGAAGCTCGGGTACACCGGCCCCGACCCCCGGGCGGCGTCGCTGCGCCGCGGCCGCTCGGGGATCGTCGGCGTCGTGTTCGACCAGCATCTCGGCACGGCGTTCCTCGACCCCGTGACCACCCACATGATGGATGGGCTCGCCGACGGCGTCTCCCGGCTCGGTGCCGCCCTCCTGCTCCTGCGCGATGACGGCGAGAGCGTGAGCGAACCGTCCCTGGACACCGCGCCCATCGACGCCGCCGTGCTGATCGGCTGCAGCCCGCGCATGCGCGACTCGCTCGAGATCGTCCGGGGCCGTGGCATCCCGGTCGTCGTCATCGAGGGCGACGCGGGTCCGGAGGTTCCCCGCGTCCTGCTCGACAACACCGACGCCCAGCGCGAGGCAGCCCAGCACCTCGCCGACCTCGGGCATCGCGACGTCGTGATCGTCACGCTGCCCATCGACGTCGACCGGCGCCGCGGGTGGGTGCCCGACGGCACCGTCGTCCGCGTCGACGTGACCGGCGACCGGCTCGCCGGCGCTCGCGCGGTGTTCCCCGGCGCGCCCGCGGTCGCCGCGGCCGGCAGCTCGATCGACGAGGGCGCGATCGCGGGCCGCGCGATCTTCGCCGATCCCGACCGGCGCCCCACCGCCGTGATCGCGCAGAGCGACCTGCTGGCCGCCGGTGTCATCCGCGCCGCCGAGGAGGCGGGACTCCAGGTGCCGCGCGACGTCAGCGTGACGGGCTTCGACGGTGTGGTCGTCGACGGGCTCGCGCCGCACGTGCTGACGACCCTCGTGCAGCCGGCGACGGCGAAGGGCCGCGCGGCGGGGGAGGCCGTCGCGGCGATGCTCGAGGACGAGACGCCCGTCGGGCTCCACCTCACGTGCGTCTTCCGCGTGGGCACGACGACGGCGGTTCCGAGCCCCACCTGAGGCCCGGGGGCGCGGTGCGACGAATGCTCCCGGTAGAATGGATCCGACACCCCGAGAGCCCGGGCATCCGCCCGTCGACCCCGAGGAGGCCCGACCTTGCTGGCATTCCTCGGCGCCTTCGCCCTGGTCCCGGTCCTGCTGCCCTTCCTGGTGGCGAAGATCGGTGCTCGCGCCTTCTACGTCGCGGCCGTTCTCCCCGCCCTCGCGTTCGCGTACGCGATCGTCCTGGCGCCGACGGTCTTCTCGGGCGACATTCCCTTCGAGGAATACGCCTGGCTCCCCGGTCTGGGCGTCTCGTTGTCGATGCGCATGGACCCGCTCGGGTGGCTCCTCACGCTCGTCGTGACCGGTGTCGGCGCGCTCGTGATGCTCTACTGCCGCTGGTACTTCCGCGGCAAGACCCAGGGCGTCGGGCAGTTCTCGGCGGTGCTCCTCGCCTTCGCCGGTGCCATGTACGGCCTCGTGCTCACCGACGACATCGTCGTGCTGATCATGCTGTGGGAGATCACGAGCGTCCTGTCGTACCTGCTCATCGGCTACTACCACGGCCGTGCCGCCAGCCGCCGTGCGGCGCTGCAGGCGCTGCTGGTCACGACGCTCGGCGGCCTGGTGATGCTGATCGGCGTCGTGCTCGTCGTCGTGCAGTCGGGCACCACGAGCCTGTCGGCGATCCTCGCCGATCCGCCGGTCGGGCCGATCGTCGACGTCGCGGTGCTGCTCCTGCTCGTCGGTGCCCTGAGCAAGTCGGCGATCTTCCCGTTCCACTTCTGGCTCCCCGGCGCCATGGCCGCCCCCACCCCCGTCAGCGCCTACCTGCACGCCGCGGCGATGGTCAAGGCGGGCATCTATCTCGTCGCCCGCCTCGCCCCGGGGTTCGCCGACACTCCGCTGTGGAGACCGACCCTCATCGCGCTGGGCGTCTTCACGATGCTCCTCGGCGGCTTCCAGGCTCTGCGCGAGCGCGACCTCAAGCGCATCCTCGCCTTCGGCACGGTGAGCCAGCTCGGGTTCCTGACCGTCGTGCTCGGCTACGGAACACGGGATGCCGCCCTCGCCGGGATCGCGCTCCTCCTCAGCCACGCGCTGTTCAAGTCGTGCCTCTTCCTCATCGTCGGCATCATCGACCGTCAGCTCTCCACACGCGACATCGGCGAACTGTCGGGCCTCGGCCGTCAGGCACCGGTGATGGCGACCGCGGCGTTCATCGCGGTGGCATCCATGGCCGGGGTGATCCCGACCCTCGGGTTCGGCGCGAAGGAGACTGCGCTGACCGCGCTCTGGCACGAGGCCACCGGGGGCGCGGTGTGGGGGATCGTCGCGCTCGCGGGCGTGCTGCTGGGGTCGGCGCTGACGGCGGCGTACGGCATCCGCTTCCTGTGGGGCGCGTTCTGGACCAAGCGCCAGGGGGAGCGCACCGAGTGGCCCGACCCGCCCATCGGCTTCCTCGCCTCCCCCGTGCTGCTGGCCGGCGCCTCGCTCGCGCTGGGCTTCCTCGCCCCGATCGTCGACCACTGGCTCACGCCGTACGCCGACACGCTCCCCAAGGCCACGGCCGGCGTCGCCGCACCCGACTACCCGTACCACCTGGCGCTCTGGCACGGACTCGAACCGGCGCTGTTCCTCTCGCTCGGCACTCTCGCGCTCGGCGCGGTCGTGTTCTGGCTCGTGCGCCGTACCCAGCTGCATCGCCGCAAGCGCCTGCTGCCCTTCACCGCGAACGACGTCTACAACCTGGCCCTGCGCGGCATCGACCGGGCGTCGGAGTGGACGACCGCGCGATTCCAGCGCGGCTCGCTGCCGTTCTACGTCGGCACGATCTTCGTGGTGCTCGTCGTGGCCGAGGGCACCGCGCTGCTGGCATCCGACGAATGGCGGGCACAGCTCGACGCGTGGCAGTCACCGGCGCAGCTGCTCGCGGCGCCCGTCATGATCGCCGCCGGGATCCTCGCGGTCCGCGCGCCCAAGCGGTTCACCGGCGTCGCCCTCGTGTCGGTCACGGGCCTCGGCATGGTCGTGCTCTTCGCCACGAGCGGCGCCCCCGACCTCGCGCTCACCCAGGTGCTCATCGAGACCATCACCCTCGTCGCGTTCGCCCTCGTCCTGCGGCGTCTGCCCGCCCGGATGGGCGAGCACAACGCCTCGGTCGCACCGCTCGCGCGCGCCGCGCTCGGCGTCGGCGTCGGACTCACCATGGCGCTGGTCGCCGTCGTCGCCACGGGCGCGCGGCAAGACCTCCCGATCTCGCTCGAGTGGCCGCCGTTGGCGTACGAGATCGGTCACGGCCGCAACGTCGTCAACGTCGCACTCGTCGACCTCCGCGGCTGGGACACGATGGGTGAGCTGTCGGTGCTCATCCTCGCGGCGACGGGCGTGGCATCCCTCGTCTTCATCACCGACCGCAGCGACAACCTCTCGCGCCGCCGCTCGGGCACGTCGCGCAGTCGCGTGGGCATCGGTCGGCGCCGCCCGCTCGTCGAGACCGACAGCGGCGTCCGCGCGCAGCGCGCGGGCGAGACCGACGCGCCCCGGGCCTGGCTCGTCTCGGGTGCCAAAGTGCAGCCCGAGAACCGCTCGATCCTGATGGAGATCATCATCCGAGTGCTCTTCCACGCGATCCTGCTCATCTCGATCTACCTGCTGTTCGCCGGTCACAACCTCCCCGGCGGCGGGTTCGCCGGCGGACTCGTCGCCGGCATGGGCCTGGTCATGCGCTACATCGCGGGCGGGCGCTGGGAACTCGGCGCCGCCGCGCCGACCGACGCCGGGCGTCTCCTGGGCGCCGGCATGGCGCTCGCCGTCCTGTGCGCGATCGTGCCGTTGTTCTTCGGCTTCGCGCCCCTGCAGAGCTTCACGTTCGAGGGCGAGCTCCCGCTCATCGGTCACTGGGAGTTCGTCACGAGCACGGTCTTCGACATCGGCGTCTACCTCGTCGTGATCGGCCTGGTACTCGACGTGCTGCGCAGCCTCGGCGCCGAGGTCGACCGGCAGTCCAAGGATGCCGCCGACACCGAGGCGGTGACTGTGCCGTGAACGTCTCGCTCGTGCTCATCGTCGTGATGGCGGTGCTCTTCGCCTGCGGTGTGTACGCGATGCTCGAACGCAGCCTCACCCGCGTGCTGATCGGCTTCCTCCTGCTCGGCAACGCGGCGAACCTGCTGCTCCTGATCGTCATGGGTCAGCCCAGGATCGCGCCGTTCTACGACGGCGGGACGACGGATGCCACCGACATGTCGGACGCGCTTCCCCAGGCCCTCGCGCTCACGGCGATCGTCATCACCTTCGGCATCTCGGCCTTCCTCCTCGCCCTCATCTACCGCTCGTGGCAGCTCGGACAGGCGGACACCGTCGTCGACGACGCCGAAGACGTCGCGATCCGCGAGCGGACGGCATCCGAGGCCGAGGACGCCATGGACGAGGAGTCCCGCTCCGACGACGACGACGTCACCACCGATTTCGTCGGTGACGTCGTCTCGCCCATCCGCGTGCTGCACCAGGGCGATCTGTCGCACCTCGTCGACGACGCCCCCGTCGATCGCGTGGCCGTGGACCGTCCGCGGCCCGAGGGCGACACGCGCGACCCCGAGGACGGTGATCGCTCGTGAGCGCCCTGGTCCCCCTGCTCGTCGCCATCCCGTTGTTCGGTGCGGCGATCAACCTCGTGTTCGGGCGGCGCAAGAAGACGCAGATCGTCGTGTCGGTGGCATCCCTGGCGACCGTTCTCGTGCTCGGCGCGATCCTGCTCGTCGCCGTCGACACCACCGGGCCGATCGCCGTCGCCATCGCGGGGTGGGACATCCCGCTCGGGATCGTGCTGTACGTCGACGTGCTCGCGGCGCTGCTCGTGGTGGTCACCGCGATCGTGCTCCTCGCGGTGCTGCTGTTCTCGATCGGCCAGGGCGCGGCCGACAACGACGAGGACACCCCCGTCTCGATCTTCTACCCGGCGTACCTGATCCTCGGCGCGGGCATCTTCAACGCGTTCATCGCGGGTGACCTGTTCAATCTCTACGTCGGGTTCGAGATCCTGCTCGTCGCTTCCTACGTGCTCATCACGCTCGGCAGCACCGAGTCGCGCATCCGCACGGGCGTGGTCTACATCGTCGTCTCGCTGGTGTCGTCGATCCTGTTCCTCGCCGCGATCGCGATGGTCTACGGCGCCCTCGGCACCGTGAACATGGTGCAGATCAGCGAGCGCATGGCCCAGCTCCCGCAGGATGTGCAGACGATCCTGCACCTCATGCTGCTGCTCGCGTTCGCCATCAAGGCCGCAGTCTTCCCGTTGTCGTTCTGGCTGCCCGACTCGTATCCGACGGCCCCGGCCCCCGTGACGGCGGTGTTCGCGGGCCTGCTGACCAAGGTCGGCGTCTACGCGATCATCCGCACCGAGACGCAGCTGTTCGTCGCCAACGACCTGAACTTCCTGCTGATGATGGTCGCGCTCGCGACGATGATCGTCGGCATCCTGGGCGCCGTCGCGCAGGCCGAGCTCAAGCGCATCCTGTCGTTCACGCTCGTCAGTCACATCGGCTACATGATCTTCGGGCTCGCGATCAACACGCCGTTGGCGGTGGGGGCGACGATCTACTACATCGTCCACCACATCATCGTGCAGACGACCCTGTTCCTCGCGGTCGGCCTCATCGAGCGGCGCGCGGGCAGCACCTCGATCCTCAAAGTTAAGGGGCTCATGCGCGCGGCCCCGCTGCTCGCGGTGCTGTACTTCATCCCCGCCGTGAACCTCGGCGGGCTGCCGCCCTTCTCGGGCTTCATCGGCAAGTACGCGCTGTTCGACGCCGCAGCCCAGGTGGGGACGCCCGTGATGATGGTGCTGATCGTCGGCGGCATCGCGACGTCGATCCTGACGCTGTACGCACTGATGCGCGCGTGGAACCTGTCGTTCTGGCGCGAGGAGAACGACTCGACCGAGACTCTCGAGCGCATCGCCTATCTCGGCAACGCCCCGGCGGCGGCGATCTCGACCGAGCGGCGCACGATCCCCCGCATCATGACCGCCGCCACCGGGGGCATGGTGGTGGTGACCGTCGCGCTGACGGTCTTCGCGGGGCCTCTGCTCGATGTGTGCCTTCGCGCGGGCGAGCGGATCACCGACGGCATCACGCTCGTGCAACTGCAAGATCAGGCGGGTGAGCGATGAGCCCGTCGCGTCGGTCGCAGGTCGGCTTCTTCCTGCAGCAGCTCCCGTTCTTCCTCGTGCTCGTGGCGCTGTGGATGCTGCTGTGGGGGCAGTTCACGTGGCTCGCGTTCGTGACCGGCGTCGCGGCGGCGGTGTTCGTGACCCGCGTGTTCCGGCTTCCGCCCGTCGACCTGTCGGGACGACTGAACCTCTGGTACGGCCTGGTGTTCGTCGTGACGTTCTTCGCGGCCGTCGTGCGCGGCTCGCTCGTCGTCGCCTGGCAGGTGCTCGACTTCCGCCGGCCCCCGGGCGCCGCGATCATCGCGGTGCCGCTGCGGGTGGACGACGATGTGATCATGGCGCACACCGCGGTGACGGCATCCCTCATCCCCGGCTCGCTCATCGTCGACGTCGACCGCGAAGGGCGCACGCTGTTCCTCCACACCATCGGGATCCGCAGCGATGCGGATGCCGAGGAACAACGCCGCATCGTGCTCGGGTGGGAGGCGCGCATCACGCGGGCCGTCGGCTCACGGGCGCAGCTCGCAGGCCTGCGTCGTCGGATTGCCGCGGCATCCGGCCCCGCGGCCGAGAGCCCCCGCGATGGACGGACCCCGCTATGACCGCCCTCATCGTCGTCATCCTGATCGTCTTCGCCGTCGCCGCGGTACTGGCGCTCATCCGGCTCGTGATCGGCCCCTCGATCCTCGACCGCGCGGTGGCCGCCGACGTGCTGCTGACCGAGGTGCTGTGCATCCTCGGCACCGACATGGTCGTCAACCATCACACCCGCTCGCTGCCGGCGATGCTCATCATCGCGGCGGTCGGGGTGTTCGGGTCGATCGCCGTGGCCCGCTTCGTCGCGCGGAAGGAGAACCCCCGGTGACCCTGGAGTCGGTGCTCGACGTCATCGCGCTCGTGCTGGTGCTGATCGGCGCCGTGCTGTGTCTGACGGCCACGATCGGTCTGCTGCGGTGGGCCGACGTGCCCACGCGCCTGCATGCCGCGACCAAGCCGCAGGTGCTCGGTGTGCTGCTGATCGTCACCGCGGTCGTGCTGTCGCTGCGCACCTGGGAGGCGTTGGCCTTCGGCATCCCGATCGTCCTGATCCAGTTCGCCACGGCCCCGCTCGCCGCCCACATGGTCGGGCGTGCCGCCTACCGCAACCGCACGATGGACGAAGCCGGCCTCTACGTCGACGAACTGCAGCACCGCACCGAGGAGGGCGGCTCGATCGCGGCCCCGTCTCGCCCCGAGAGCTGACGCGCGCGCCGTTCCCGTGGTGCCCCGCGCGGTTCCCGGTGTCGTTCGCTGCGTCGTGCCCTGTGGCGTTCCCTTCGCCGTGATGCGGTGGCGGGTGGTGGCGGGTGGTGGTGGGTTGCGGCGGCGGGTTGCGGCGGCACCTTACCGATAAACGCGATTCACGCCGAGAAACGCGTTCTCCCGCCGTTTATACCCGTGGATGCCGTTTATCGCGCTGCTTTCGCGCGTCGCCTTGCCCCTGCTCTGCCGCGGGTCGCGGCCGCACCTTACCGATAAACGCGATCGGCGGGTGGAAACGGCTTCGCACACCGTTTCCACCCGCCGATCGCGTTTATCGCGCAGCCGCACCCACGAGCGTGTCAAATGGTGTGTGTAAGGGGTGGGTCTCCTTACGAAAGGAAACACACTGTTGGCTATCGACAAGGCGTCGCGTGAAGAGCGGCGCAAGTCTCAGGCTGAGGGCGCTCAGCGTCTGATTGAGTCCGGGATGCTGGATGATCTGTTCGCGAAGATCGACGCCGGCGAGGTTCAACTCGACGGGGATGGCGGGTTCATCCAGCAGCTGATCAAGACCGGACTCGAGCGGGGGCTGCAGGCGGAGCTGACCGAGCACGTCGGTTACGACAAGGGCGACCCCGAAGCGGCACGTCATCCGAACTCCCGGAATGGATCGTTCCCGAAGACGGTGGGGACCACGGCGGGCGAGGTCGAGTTGCGGATCCCTAGGGACCGTAACGGCACGTTCACACCCCGGCTTGTCCCCACCGGTAGCCGGCGGTTGTCGCAGTTGGACGAGATGATCGTCTCGCTCTACGCCGGCGGGATGACCGTTCGCGACATCGAGCATCACCTCGTCGCAACGCTCGGTGTCGATCTCAGCCACGAAACGATCTCCAACATCACCGAGGAGATCGCCGATGAAGCGCCCTGGGTTTGTTGGAGGCTCCTGACCTTGGAAACGAGGATGGAGTCATGGTGTCGAAGCAGGGTTCTGGGAAGCCGACGACGCGTCGGTATTCGCCGGAGGAGAAGGCCGCTGCGGTGCGGATGGTGCGGACTCTGCGCGCGGAGCTGGGGACCGAGCACGGGACGGTCCAGCGGGTCGCGACGCAGCTGGGCTACGGGATCGAGTCGGTCAGGACGTGGGTCAAGCAGGCCGACATCGACGACGGGAATGTCGCGGGCGTGACGACGGCCGAATCGCAGAAGTTGCGGGAGCTGGAGCAGGAGGTCCGTGAGCTTCGTCGGGCCAACGAGATTCTGAAGAGAGCGGCGTCTTTCTTCGGGGCGGAGCTCGACCGCCAACACCGGAAGTAGTCGCGTTCATCGACGCGAACAAGAACGATGTGGTCGAGGGTCGCCCGCTTGGAGTCGAGCCCATCTGCGTATTGCTGCAGGTGGCTCCGAGCACGTACTACGCGGCCAAGGACCGTGCCCCGTCCGCCCGTGCTGTCCGCGACGAGGAGCTGATCCCGCAGATGGTGCAGCTGTGGAACGCGAACTACTGCGTCTACGGGGTCCGCAAGCTCTGGAAGGCAGCCCGCCGCGCAGGGTTGATGATCGGGCGAGATCAGACCGCGCGGCTGATGCGCGTTGCGGGCATCGAGGGCGCGCGCCGGTCGAAGCGGGTCAAGACCACCAGACCCGACCCGGCATCGGCACGGCACCCCGATCTGGTGCAACGGGAGTTCACCGCGACCGCACCGAATCGGCTCTGGGTCACGGACCTGACGTTCGTGCCGACGTGGGCCGGCGTCGCGTACGTGTGCTTCATCATCGACGCGTACTCGCGGATGATCGTCGGGTGGCGGGTCGCGTCACACATGCGCACCGAAATGGTGCTCGACGCGATCGAGATGGCCAGGTGGGGTCGCGGCCACCACCACACGGACCTGCGGTGTCACAGCGACGCCGGGTCGCAATTCACGTCGATTCGCTACAGCGAACGCCTCGCGGAGATCGGCGCCACGCCGTCGATCGGGACTGTCGGCGACAGCTACGACAACGCCCTGGCCGAGACCGTCAACGGGTACTACAAGACCGAACTCGTCCGCGGACCCGCACGCCCCGGGCCCTGGAAGACGGTCGAGGATCTCGAGCTCGCGACCCTCAGCTGGGTGCACTGGCACAACACCAGGCGCCTCCACGGCTACCTCGGCGACGTGCCGCCAGCGGAGTTCGAGCAGGCGCTCTATGCTGGCCAAACCACGAGCACTCAGCTGGTGGAAATCAAATAGCGCGAGTCTCCATCAGACCCAGGGCGCTTCACCGATGAGGTCCTGGCGTGGCAGTCACGGCCGCTGGAGGCGTTCTACCCGGTGATCTACCTCGATGCCCTGGTGATCAAGGTCCGTGACGGCGGGCACGTCCGAAACAAGGCCGCGCACATCGCCGTCGGCGTCGATATGGATGGCGTCAAGCACGTCCTCGGGATCTGGGTCCAGCAGAGCGAGGGCGCGAAGTTCTGGGCGTCCGTCTGCGCGGAGCTCGCCAACCGCGGTGTCCGCGATGTCCTCATCGTCTGCGTTGACGGGCTCACCGGGTTTCCCGAAGCGATCGAGGCGACCTGGCCGGAATCGATGGTGCAAACCTGTGTCGTCCATCTCATCCGCAACGCGATGCGCTTCGTCGCCTACGGGCAGCGTAAGGCCGTCGCCGCGGCGCTGAAGCCGATCTATCAGGCCCCGACCGCGGACGCGGCTCTGGCTGCGCTGGACGCGTTCACAGCGTCGCCGCTGGGGCGAGCGAACCCGCGGTCGGCTCAGGTGTTCGCGGACGCCTGGGAGAGGTTCATACCGTTTCTGGCGTTCCCGCCGGAGCTGCGGCGGGTGATTTACACGACGAACGCGATCGAGTCGTTGAACTTCCAGCTGCGGAAGATCATCAAGAACCGCGGTCATTTCCCGAACGACCAAGCGGCAGTGAAGCTGCTCTGGCTCGCGATCTGCGACATCGAGGACAAACGAGCCCGCGACCGTGCCAGCGAACGCGGGCTACCCCGCAGGTCAAAGCGGAAAGCCCAAGGACGCCTCGTCGAGGGGCAAGTCGTTACGAACTGGATGAAAGCCCTCGAACAACTCTCACTCGTCTACCCCGACCGCATCCACCGCTACCTCTAACCCCGAGACACCACCCGCTTACACACACAACTTGACAGGCTCGCACCCACTGCCGCAGCCGCACCCACTGCCGCAGCCGCACCCACTGCCGCAGCCGCACCCACTGCCGCAGCCGCACCCACTGCCGCAGCCGCACCCACTGCCGCAGCCGCACCCACTGCCGCAGCCGCACCCACTGCCGCAGCCGCACCCACTGCCGCAGCCGCACCCACTGCCGCAGCCGCACCCACTGCCGCAGCCGCACCCACTGCCGCAGCCGCACCCACTGCCGCAGCCGCACCCACTGCCGCAGCCGCACCCACTGCCGCAGCCGCACCCACTGCCGCAGCCGCACCCACTGCCGCAGCCGCACCCACTGCCGCAGCCGCACCCACTGCCGCAGCCGCACCCACTGCCGCAGCCGCACCCACTGCCGCAGCCGCACCCACTGCCGCAGCCGCACCCACTGCCGCAGCCGCACCCACAGCCACAGCCGCACCCACAGCCGCACCCACTGCCGCAGCCGTTGCCACTGCCGCAGCCATTGCCGCAGCCGCTGCCACAGCCTCGACCTCAGCCGAGCGCGATGGGCTCGGCCTGGCGGGCGGCGTCGGCCGACTCCTGCAGCGCCGACTTCGCACGGAGGGGCGGGGTGCGGAAGAACAGCGTCAGGACGAAGGCGATCAGCGCCACGCCCATCGCGACCCAGTACACGCTGATGCTCGACTGGTTGAACGACACCAGCAGCGGCTTGGTCAGACGCGGGTCGGCGCCGTTGAGGAACGACGTGTCGTCCATCGTGCTGTTGTCGAACGAGGCATCCGACGAGTTCGACATCCCGTCGATGATCTGCGGAACGGCCTGGTCGACGAAGGCGCGGCGGGCCGTGGCATCCGAGAAGTCGAGGGTGACCGTCCCGTCGGAGGCGACCTTCGCCACGGGCAGCTGCTGCTGGATCGCGGCGGCCGCCTGCTGGATCGCCTGCTCCTGTGCCGCGGCGGTGGCCTGCTGCTGCGCGGCGGCGGGGATGGTCCCGGCGGCGACTTGCTGGGCCACCGCGTCGGCCGCGGCGGTCTTGGCCTGCTCGACGCCCTGCTGCGCACCTGTGAGCGCGCCGTCGGTGAGCTTCGCGACGAACGGGTCGTAGACCTTCGACATGATGCCGGCGTTGGCGGGCGCGGTCGCGACGGTCGGGTCGAGGGCCGCGTCCAGGGCGTCGGAGAGCGTGCCCGAGTCCTTGAAGTTCGTCTGCAGGTTCAGTGGCACGAGCGTGAACAGCAGCGACAGCAGCACGGCGGTGCCGAGCGTTCCGCCGATCTGGCGGAAGAACGTCGAGCCCGAGGTGGCAACGCCGATGTCGCGCGGTCCGACGGAGTTCTGCGACGCGATCGTCAGGGTCTGCATCAGCTGACCGAGGCCGAGGCCGATCAGGAGCATCGCGCCCGCAATCTGCCAGTACGACGTGTCGTAGCGCACGAAGGTCAGCACGAAGAAGCCGAGTGCCATGCACGCCGTGCCGATGGTCGGGAAGATGCGGTAGTGCCCGGTACGCGAGATGATCTGGCCGCTGGCGATCGACGAGATCATGAGGCCGAGGATCATCGGCAGCAGCTGGAAACCGCTCTCGGTCGGCGAAGAACCCAGCACGAGCTGCAGGTACAGCGGCAGCGTGAGCATGGCGCCGAACATCGCGAAACCGACGAACACGCCGATGATCGTCGCCATCGAGAACGTCGACGAGCGGAAGAGCTTCAGCGGGATGAGCGCGTCGTCCTTCATGCTCCGCTCGATCAGGATGAAGGCCAGGATGCCGAGGGCGCCGATGATGTAGCAGGCGATGGCGATGGGCGAGGTCCAGCCCCACTCGCGGCCCTGCTCCGCGACGAGCAGCAGGGGCACGAGGGCGATGATCACGGCCATCGCGCCGAACCAGTCGATGCGCACCGCGCCGTGCGGGTGGCGCGGGATGTGCAGGAACCGCAGCACGATCGCGAGGGCGACGAGGCCGATCGGTACGTTGATGAGGAACACCCAGCGCCAGCCGGCCAGGAAGAAGATCTCGTTCGTACCGGCGAACAGACCGCCGACGAGGGGGCCGATCACCGACGAGATGCCGAACACGGCCAGGAAGTAGCCCTGGTACTTGGCGCGCTCGCGGGGGGCGAGGATGTCGCCCATGATGGCGAGCGGCATCGACATCAGACCACCGGCGCCGAGGCCCTGGATCGCGCGGAACGCGGAGAGCTCGATCATCGAGGTCGAGAAGCTCGCGGCGATCGATCCGACGATGAAGATCGCGATCGCGATGATGAAGAGCGGCCGGCGTCCGAAGATGTCGGAGAGCTTGCCGTAGATGGGCGTCGCGATCGTCGACACGATCAGGTAGGCGGTGGTCACCCACGCCTGCTGGCTGAGGCCGTTGAGGTCGTCGCCGATCGTGCGGATCGCGGTGCCGACGACGGTCTGGTCGAGCGCGGACAGGAACATGCCCGCCATGAGCCCGAAGATGACGAACAGGATCTGGCGGTGAGTCATCACCGGGGTGCTTCGGGTGGTCGGGGTCGACACGGCAGCAGTGGTCACGTTTCCTCGAAGGGCGGGAGGGGCCGACAGGGGATGCCGCGCGAGGGTGCGTGCGCGGCTCGGGCGCCGGCAGGGCGGGTATCGCCGGCGGGAAGAAGTTGTGTTTAGTCAACTATAAGGGTCTGGAACCGCTCCGCATTCCCCTTCGCCGTAAGTTCAGACGTCGGCTTCCCGCGCGTCGTTCTCGGCTTGCGGTGACGCCGCGCCCTCGGCGGGGTCGGGCGTCGCCGGCCGCGCCTCGAGTTCGCCGGCCTCGCGCTCCTTGCGCCGGCCCTCGGCGAGGAACGCAAGGCGGTTCAGGCACTCGTGTTGCGAAGCACCAGGAGCGGTCGCCACAGGATGCCGGGGAGTACCTCCGACACGCCCGAAACGGGTTCTTCCGTGACGGTCACGGCGATCCCGTCACCGTGCGGGCGAACGTCGAAGCGGATGACTCCGCGGACCGAGCAGCCCGGCCTTCGGGCGAAGGCGAACCCGCCGCGGCGGATCCCACTCGACCATCTCGGTGGTGTCGTGGATCATCAGCGGCCAGGCGCCGAGCGAGTGGTGGATGCGCGCACCCTCCCGTGGCCATTCGGGGTCGACGTCGCGCATGCGCGCCGCGCCGACCACCCACACCGGGTACAGCCAGCCGTCCGCGAGCACCGCGAACAGGTCGTCGGGCGTGCAGCGCATCAGACGGGTGTTCCGGGCGGCCATGGCATCCCTCCGTGATCTTCGTGCCCCGACCCTACGTCGCGACCCCGGCTCGGCGCACGGCCTTGACGGTGCAGCGCGGCCGGTCGCGCGGGGCGATCGCCCCGCAGCATCGATAAACGGCATCCGCGGCGAGAAACGACGGGACGTCCCGTTTCTGCCCGCCGATGCCGTTTATCGCGCCTGAGCGCCTGAGCGCCTGAGCGCCTGAGCGCCTGAGCGCCTGAGCGAATGAGGTCGAGCGAGCGAGCGACACCCCGACCACGCTGCGGCACTGCCCGGGGTGCGAGCACACCGACCCGGCGCCCCGCTGGTCAGCCGATGAGGCTCGGCTGCAGGTCGCGGAGCGTGCGGTGGTGCGTCATCCGCGTCACCCCGAGCGCCGCCAGCAGCACGCCGCCCACGAGCCAGGCGCCGAGCACGAGCAGGTCGGGCCCGACGCGGCTCAGATCTCCGCCGTACATCACCTGGCGCATGGCATCCACGACGTAGCCCATCGGCAGCACGTGGTGCAGCGCGGCGAGCGGGGCGGGAAGGGTCTGCCACGGGAACGTGCCGCCCGCGGTGACCAGCTGCAGCACCATGAGCACCAGGCCCAGGAACTGCCCGACCGACCCGAGCCACACGTTCAGCGCCAGCACGATCGCCGCGTACGTCGCGGAGGCGAACAGCAGGATGCCGAGCGCGGCCCACGGATTCGCGAACGAGAACTGCAGCGCGACGGCGAGCACCGTGAACAGCCCGACCATCTGCACCGCGCCGAGTCCCGCCGGGGTGAGCCAGCCGGCCAGGGTCACGCGCAGCGGCGACCGCAGGGCGGTGACCGCGCGCTTGGAGACCGGCTTCACGATGAGGAACAGGGCGTAGATGCCGATCCAGCCGGCCAGCGCCGCGAAGAACGGCGCCAGGCCCGCGCCGTAGTTCTGCGCCTTCGTGACCGACGTCGAGCCGACGCTCACCGGGTCGGAGATCGTGTCGGCCTGCGCCTGACGGGTCTGATCGTCGGAGTCGGGGATCTGCTGCGCACCCGACGCGAGGCCGTCGCGCAGCTGGGCCGCCCCGTCCGAGAGCTGCCCGAGGCCGCTGTCGAGCTGTGCCGCGCCGTCGCGCAGCTGGGCGGCGCCGGTCGCGGCGGTCGCGGCGCCGTCGGCGAGCGTCGACGCTCCGTCGGCCGCGGAGGAGGCCCCGGATGCCAGAGCGGCACTGCCGCCGGCCACCTGTCGTGCCCCGTCGTCGAGCTGATCGATCTGCGTCACGGTGCTCTGCACCTTCGCGTTCGCCGCTTCGAGGCGTTCGCCGACCGGGTCGAGGCGCGCGAGGATCTCGTCGATGCGCTGCTGATCGAGGCCGGCGTCGCGGAGCGCCTGCGCGATGTCTCCGCGGGCCCGCGGAAGCTGCGCCGTGGCGTCTCCGGCGATCGTGCCGACCTGGCGGGCAGCGGAGTCGATGCGATCGACGCCGTCCGCGACCTGCTGCGCACCGTCGGCGACCCGCGCCGACCCGTCGCGCAGCTGCGCCGTCCCGTCGCGCAGTTGCGCGGCGCCCGACGACAGTTGAGCCGTGCCGTCGGCGAGCTGCGTCGACCCGGACGCCAGCTGCGACGAGCCGGACTTCGCCGTGCCCAGACCGTCGACGAGGTGCGTCGCCCCGGTCGTGGCATCCACGAGGTTCACCCGGATCGTGTGCAGCGCGTCGAGCAGGGTGAGTCCCGCTTCGTCGACGACCTTCTGCGCGACCGACGCCTGGATGCGGGCGACCGCCTGCGACCCGATCGTGGAGGCGAGGTAGTTGTTCGCGTCGTTCGTCCGCAGCTCGATCGAGGCCTGCCGGGGCGCGTCGCTCGAGAGCGAGGCCACCGCGTCGCTGAAGTCGGCCGGGATCGTCACGATGAAGTCGAAGTCGCCGCGCTCCAGGCCGCTCGCCGCCTGATCGGCGTCGATCCGGTGCCACTCGAAGGTGTCGCTGTCGAGCAGCTGGTCGGCCGCTTCGTCGCCGAGGTTGCGCTGCGCGCCGTCGATCGTCGCGCCGGTGTCGTCGACGACGAGGGCGACGGGCACGTGCGACAGGTTGCCGTACGGATCCTGGTTGGCCCAGAGGTACAGGCCGCC
>JAMQYH010001084.1:0-10000 GCA_027562975.1 Rhynchospora breviuscula
CTAATTCGTATAAAGCCATCGAACCGGCCCAACCAGCAACTAGAGCTGTGTGCATTATATGCACAGAAAGCAATCGACCGGGATCATTCAATACGACAGTATGAACACGATACCAAGGCAAACCCATGGAAATACCCCTTAAGAGAAATAGAAACTATGTCACTTTATTTTATCGCATTAAACTAAAAAGACTATATACTGTGTACCTCACCTTTTTTCAGTAGATTCTGTATCAGAAAGGGCTCATTTTGATTTCATCCCATTGAAAATCAAAATAAGGGAACAACTCTGTTCGTAAGAACAAAGAGAAGCAGATCTATTCTATACCCGATAAGTACCAATACGCAACGGGAAGATTGCATTATTATAATAACTTGTTGATCATTCGAATGATCAATCCCTTCGTTCCAGAATCCATTCTGTCTTACTCTATCAAAAAAGCCTTCCAATGGATCAAATAGAAGTGGAAAAAATAGAAGAAAAAGGAATGAAGGCAGGAATTCATGGATTTTCACGTTTCCTTATTCAAGTGAAGTAAAGTATCCGGATTTTCTGAACATCAGGGAAAGGTCTTTTTTACGGATAATCACAAGATCTTTTTATCAAGGAATGGGAATACTTTCAGTATTCCTTTAGTTAAGTATCCAGGTTCCAACAAAAAAACTTTGATCCACCAAAAACCCCGCGTTCAGGGAGGTCAATGTATTCAAAAAGGTCAAATTTTAGCAGACGGTGCCGCTACAGTTGGTGGGGAACTCGCTTGAGGGAAAAACATCTTGGTAGCTTATATGGTTACAATTTGTAAGATGCAGTACTAATTAGCGATATGAAGATATTTTGACGTCTTTTCACATTCGGAGATATGAAATTAAGACTTATGTAACAAATCAAGTCCCTGAAAGAATCAGTTAAAGAAATATTCTATAATATGGTTACAATTTGTAAGATGCAGTACTAATTAGCGATATGAAGATATTTTGACGTCTTTTCACATTCGGAGATATGAAATTAAGACTTATGTAACAAATCAAGGCCCTGAAAGAATCAGTTAAAGAAATATTCTATAATGAAGAAAAAAAAAACCAAAAAATCAAAAACCAAAAAATCAAAAACCAAAAAATCAAAAAGAGGAAAACATCAAAATGATCATCAACATTGTACAAACTTCTTGTAGTCAGATAAGGATAACGTTTTTTTTTTCGAATAATCTTAATAATCTTAAAGAAAAGGAGGAATTTTATGGTCAAAAAAAAGAAAAATAGAGCACATGATTGGATATCCGGCTGGATCTTGGACTGGAGAGAGATATTAAGAGAGATCAAGAATTCTCACTCTTTCATAGACATTTTTTTCGACCAAGAACGCTTTATGAGACTCTTTGACTCCCGAATTTTGGGTATCATAATTTCAAAAAATTCCCGGGGTTCAAGAAGCAATCGATATTTAACCAACACAGGTTTAATAACTCGAGATTCCAGGATCCAAAATGGAGTAAAACGTGTCCATGGTGTCGTCAAAAATGTGGTAAGGGGCGTGATGCTACTTGTACTAGGGGTCTGTTTATGTCGTATTCAAAATCGAAATCTAGTTGAACGAAAAAATATCTATTTGAGGGGGTTTCTTCCTATACCTATGAATTCGGTTGGATCTAGGGAAGAATCTTTTTGTTCTTCTAATATTCATAGGTTTGTGATTTCGCTCCTGTATCCTCCAAAAGGAAAAACCTTTTCTGGGAGTTGTTTTATGGATGGAGAAGAAATTACTCGGGTTCTCCCAAGAAAGAAAAAGTGTATCATGCGGAGTTCATGGTGGTCGAGAAACCAGATGGGAAAAAAGGGGGATTTTCTTTGTAATGAAACCGTAGCTGGAATTGAGATCTCATTCAAAGAGAATAATAGCAAACATCTGGAGTTTCTTTTGTTATGGCATATAGATGATCCGATGGTTAGTTGGGGGAAGAATCAGCACGAATCGGATTTTTGGTTCGACAATGTGTGGTTGGGAAACAAGGATCGGTTTGTTAGGAAAGTACGGAATATCTTGTTCAATATTCAATATGATTCGACAAGATCGAATCTCATTCAAGGAAAGGATTCGAGCCAATTGAAAGGATCTTCTAATCAATCCATAGATCATTTCGATTCCATTAGAAATGAGAATGTGGAACGAACAGAGATAGAATCAGGTCGATTCCCGAAATGTCTTTTTGGATCTTCCTCAAAGTCCCGGCTATCCGCGGAAGGTGAAAAGCAGATGAATAATAATCTGCTTCCGGAAGAAATCGAAGAATTTCTTGGGAATCCTACAAGATCCATTCATTCTTTTTTCTCTGACAGATGGTCAGAACTTTATCTGGGTTCGAGTCCTACGGAGAGGTCCCCTGTAGAGAAGGCTCTTTGGAAGAGAAAACTGGGTGTTTCTTTTGTCCCCTTCAGGCGGCGATCGGAACATAAAGAACTGGTTGATTTATTCATAATAATTAGGTATTTCCAAAAAACCGTCTCAATTCATCCTATTTCCCCCGGGGATTCTAAGATTCCGAAGGAGAAATCGAATGCAGAAGATCGATTTGCAGAAATGGTAAATCGATTCATTCTATCAATAACGGAGCCGAATCTGGTGTATTATAGGAGATTTGGCCTTTCTATTGATTCCTACAGGTTGGATCAAAAAAAATCCTTGAATGATATATTCCACACAAATGGATCGAATCGATCCTTTCTAATGGATAGATCCGATCGCAACTTTGAATATGGAATTCAAAAGGATTCCATTGGAAAAGATAGTATGAATCATCGAACTAGGATGAAATCTACGATCAATCAACATTTATCAAATTGGGCAAAGATTGAGAAGAAATGGTTCGACCCTCTTATTTGTCGAACCCAGAGATCCAGGAATGGGTATCCTGATGCATATAGCAAATGGTCGAATGAGTTCCAGAATCTCCAGGAAGATTTCCTGGGATATTTCTCTTCGAAACAGGAGAAGCTTCAAGTAGTCTTCGATCAATTACGATTCCATATCACTGATTTTTCGAGTTATTGGGATTCGATTGATTGGTCCGAAATTTTCGACCTATACGAATTCACTTTCACTAAGTTATTTCTTGTCCTTTTGCCCATGGCCCGTCTCTTTTTTCATAAGTTACTTATCTTTTTTCCTAAGTTTTTGTACTGGTTATATCCCCGATTCTCTGTACATATCGGGAATATCGCCATTCATAGTTCTGAGATGTACATTTATGAATTGAAAGATCCGATCCAGGAGAAGTCGTTCGAACCACTACGTCTTCAAATCGTTCTTTTGAAGAAATTGAAACCCTTCTTATTGAACGATCATAATACTTCTCAAAGATTGGACGATCATAATACTTTCCAAGGATCGAATTTATTGATCAATGAAGAAAGAATATTCCCATTTTTTTTCAACGAAATATCAAAGTGGATGATTGACTCATTCCATAGTAGAAAGAATCGCAGGAAATCCTTTGATAACACGGATTCCTATTTCTCCATCATACCCCATGATCGAGACAATTGGCTAAATCCCGTGAAAGCATTTCATAGAAGTTCAATGATATCTTCTTTTTATAAAGCAAATGGACTTCGATTTTGGAATGATCTACATCACTTTTGGTTCTGGGTCTCTTGTAAGAAAAGATTTCCCTTTTTTGTGGAAAAAATTCGTATCAATAATGAGGATCTTACATATCGAAAATTCCTCAATATCTCGTTTATTCGCAACAAAATAGTTGGCGGTCAAAAAAACCATTTGTTTGTGAGTCTTTCTGCAAGGGTATCTGACATAAACATACCTCAGGATCAGGATTTTCCAAAAAGTGGCTACAAAAGAGAGAACTTGTACAAATCTTTCATGTATAAATTGTATAAAAAATTCTATAATCGATTCTATAGATCTTTTATTTTTCCAAGAACTCTTTATGCAATTCAATCCGATCCAGTCGTTTCTAGAGCTAGTTCCTCGATCGCGGACCTTTTAAGACCAATTCAATCTGATCCAGTCGTTTCTAGAGCTAGTTCCTCGATCGCGGACCTTTTTAGATTGGAAAAAACTTTTTGGCAATCTTTTTCAGATATGAATCGATCTGATTCCAAAATGAAGAACTTGCATCAGTATCTCAGTGTCAATTCAAACATGGACTGTGGATCAAATCCATGTTCTAAGAAATCTTTACCATCCGGAAAGAAGGAAAAATGGAGTCTTTTTAGTTTTCGAAGTCAAAAGAAATACGTTAAGAAAAGACATATCAAAATAATCAATAAAAAAAACCTTTTTTCTGTAAAACTTTTCGAAGGGAATATTGAAGAAAATATTATTTACTTAGAATGGACTATTTACAAAGAATGGCTGCTAACGATCTTTACTACGAGTGGGTTCAAACATCTAAGATTCATCCTTTCCGAGATTTTTTCCTATTTGATATTCCCAACCGTGGTATCCAAAATTCAAGATATTCTGGATATACCATGGGTAATTCTTGAGAAGATTCTTATGAAATGGACTCTGATAAGTGAGAAGATTCTTATGAAATGGACTCTGATAAGTAAGAAGATTTCAAATCTTCATTTAGTACAGCTACTCCGAAAAAAGACTCATCTGTCTCGAACAAAGACTGATTCTTTTAATGGGTCTTCTCCTTTTCTTTCTTGTACACTTTCATTATTCTCATATAGGAATAAGTCATTGATATCGGCTGAGTTCCTCTTTTCAATTCCTTTCCTTCTTTTTTTTGCTGGATATCTCGCTTGTAGAGGTCTTATCTTAATTTGCAAAACCTGTCGTCAGTTATTTATAGACTTTGAAAAGATCAAATCTTGGTCAAATCCATCATATATCATGGAGTTCCAAAAACTTCGGGATAGGTATCCTATATCTTCTTTCAGGTCAGAGAATTTAGAGAATCCCCTTCAAGTTATTTTCGATGATCCCTGTGGAGTTATAGAGAATCCCCTTCGAGTTATTGTTATTCTGAAAAAATACTATGTTATTCTGGAAGAATACATAGTAAAATTCTTCTATTTTCTGATAGAACTAGGATACCTACTACTTTTTCAGGAAAAATCTGAGAATCGAAATCGGATCGATTTGCTCATCTCTTATCTCACCTATCGCATAAGTGATCTCAGAAGTCTCATCCCAAATAATCTCATCGATCAAATCATTTTTTTGATAAATACGAGACATCTAAGTCCTACAAGTATAGAGATCTATTCATTGATGAGGAAAAGAAAAAAGGTGGTGAACAGCGATGATGAAATAGAATCCTGGGTCGCGAACAACGATTGGGTTGATGATGAAGAAAGAGAATTTTTGGTTCAGCTCTGCACCTTAAGTACAGAAAAAAGGATTAATGAAATTCTATGGAGTTTGACTCAGAATAATCTTTTCTATGAAATGGTGGAACAACCTGGATCCAATTATTTACGGTACTTATTTGAAATTCAGCAAAAGGATCTATTGAATTATGAGTTCAATAAATCCTGTTTAGCGGAAAGACGGATATTTCTTGCTTATTATGAGACAATAACCTCGTGGGGGACTTTTCATTTGTCATCTCGTCCAACCCCCTTTTCGCTTCGCTTAGCCCCATACCCTTCTAGGAGTGTTTTAGTGCTAGGTTCTATAGGAATTGGGCGATCCTATTTGGTCAAATCCCTAGCGAAAAATTCCTATCTTCCTTTCATTAAGATATATCCGCTCAAGTACCCGTATTTATTCGCGGAGTATTTTAGTGATCCCAATCAATATTTCGATATAGATGAGATGGAAGAATGGAAGGATGAATATATTACTTCTATTCCTTTTGATGTTGATGATTTTGATGTTGATGATAGTGGCGATATTGATAAGAATCTGAATTTTCATAAGAAACTTTTCTATATGACACGGGATAAGCTAACTACCAATGACCCATTTTTTTTGGATATGACCGTGCAATTCGATTTGGCAAAAACAATATCTCCTTGTATAGTATGGATTCCAAACATTCATGATCTGGATCGGGATGAGTTGAGGTATTTATCCCTCCATCTAGAAGAGAGCTCTCTTTCCAATTCCAAGGATCGTGAAAGATGTTTCACTAGAAATAGTATTGTTATTGCTTCGACTCATATTCCCCGAGAAGTGGATCCCGCTCTAATAGGTCTGAATAAATTCAATACATTCATTAAGATACGAAGGCTTACTATTCCAGAACAACGAAGGTATTTCCGGATTCTTTCATATACTAGGGGATTTGGCTTGGAAAATCAAATATTCGATAGTAAGAAATTTGGGTCTATAACCATGAGTTCGAATGTACAACATCTTGTAGCACTTAACAATGAGGTCCTATCAATTAGTATTACACAGAGGAAATCCATAATCGAAGAAACTAATTCAATTCGATTCGCTTCTTTTAGACAGACTTGGAATTTTCAAACTCACATAAGAGGGTTCCAGGATCATAGGATCCTTTTGTATCAGATAGGAAGAGTTTTTGCACAAAATATATTTCTAAGCAATTTCCCCATAGATCCTATCTATATCTATGTACGGGACCCTATCGCGAGGAATCAAATATGGAATTCTTATTTGTACAAATGGTACGTCGAACTTGAAACAAATTTGAAGAAAATAACGATACTTCTTTATCTTTTGAGTTGTTCTGCCGGATTGGTCACTCAAGATCTTTGGTCTTCACCCGGACCCGATGGAAAAAATTGGATCACTTCTTCTGAATTTCTTGAGAATGATTCTCGGCTAGTTCAGAACCTATTAGAATTAGAAGACTTTCTGGTGGGATCCTCATGGATAGAAAAAAATTGCAGTGAGACATTACTTCTTCGGTCCGAACCAAAGAATCCGTTAGATATGATGCAACATAAATCTTTTTCTACCCATTATCGTAGAGTGACAAATGAAATAGAAATAGACGAATCGGAGTTTGAAGAAGAGCATGAAGCCGTGAACCCGCAGAAGATAGAGATAGAGAACGATTTCTTCAATCAAAATCAAATAGAAATAGAAATAGTTCGGTCTCCTAAAATATGGCGCTATATATTTGATAATCTCGAAATTCAGAATATCAAAAAGCTTATCAAATCGGGACTTCCTTATTGGGCCGAGTCATTTCAGGGCAAGTGGCCTTTTGATCTTGAGGAAGATCAGCTTCAAGAGGAGGAGAATGATTCGGAGTTCTCGCAGAATGAAACAATTCAGCACGAGAAACAAGAGAGATTTTCAAAAGAACAAAGCTTTTTTATAATAAACCGATTCATTTGGGAACCTCCGCACCCACTCTTTCTCGTAGTCATATACCTGTCCTTTTGGCTTTCACCTCGAGAATTGTTTTCATCTGATAATTTCGATGAGAGGAGTCCTGACCTAACTAAGGATCCTTCTTCATATATAGATGAAGACCATTGGTTCAATAAGGGAGAAAAGCACTACGAAAGGTTGGTTCGTCATAAGAGATGGCAAAGAAGACTTAGAATCAATAGTTCCTTATCTAAAGGATCTTTCTCCTCTCATATTCTGTTCGAGAGTTATCAGTATTTAGCAAATCTGTTCCTATCTAACGGAAGGCTATTGGATCAAATGACCAAAATATTGTTGAGAAAGAGATGGCTTTTCCCGGAGGAAATGAGCCATTTGATTTGTGGAACAGAAGAAAGATTTCCCATTCCTTATCCGTAAAGATATGTGGCCATGAAAAAGGGAAAAGGCCTAGCGTGGAAGAGGATTGACCGGGTGGTAGAGTCGTGGAAACACTTGTTTATTCGATATTTTGGACCTTAGTTCATATGCTACTGTTCAAGCATGAATTGAAATCTTAGATCAAAGCACTATGTATGGATGATATAAACTGCCTAAACAAGAATTCCTTTCTTGTTTAGGCGAACAACCAGAGTAGAAAAACAGAGTAGAAAAACGGATTCATTCGGATCGACATGAGGGTCCAACTCCATTGGATTGCCAGAATCCATGTTGTATATTTGAAGCAGGTTGACCCCCGTGCTTCTCTCATGGTAGAACCCTCTTCCTGCTGAGCTGAGCCCCTATCTCCTCGGCCCACAGAGGAAAAGTGTAGGGCTGGTGCTCAAAATTCATTACGGAAGAAAGGACTCACAGAGCCGGCATCACTAGGGGGATCACTAACTTATACTAAAACGAATACTAATATAATAGAAAAGAACTCTTTTTTCTGGATACTTTCCCCGGTTCCATTGCTACCGCGGGCTTTCCGCAATCGATCGGATCATATAGATATCCCTTCATTCAACACAACATAGGTCATCGAAAGGATCTCGGACAACTCACCAAAGCACGAAAGCCAGAATCTTTCCGAAAGTGGATTCCTATTTCAAGAGTGCATAACCGCATGGATAAGCTTACACTAACCCGTCAATTTTGGATTCAATTGGGGATTTTCCTTGGAGGTATCCGGAAGAAATTGGAATGGAATAATATAGATTCATACAGAAGAAAAGGTTCTCTATTGATTCAAAGGGTATACCTATGGGATAGAATAAGAAAAATCGAAATGAAATTCAAGAATCCAGGAAAAAAAGGAAATCAAAAAAAGGAAATAGAACAAACAAATAAGTAGAAGATCGAAGAGCCCGGATTCAAAATGACAAAATTGAAACTCAAAAAGGATCCTTCTTTCTGATTCTCGAAGGATGAGAGGCAAAGGGATTTCTATCGAGAAAGAGTTATTAGATAGAAGATCGTGATTTGATCCGCATATGTTTCGTAAAAGAGAAATCTTTTCCTTTGATCATAAATGAAAAGTCTTCAATTGGAATATGAAAACGTGACTGAATTGGTCGAAGTTACTCTTCGAAACGGAGTGGCAGAAGGGAAGAAATTCTCGAACGAAGAAAAGGATCCAATTACTTCGAAAGAATTGAACGAGGAGCTGTATGAGGTGAAAATCTCATGTACGGTTCTGTAGAGTGACAGTAAGGGTGACTTATCTGTCAACTTTTCCACTATCAACCCCAAAAAACCAAACTCTGCCTTACGTAAAGTTGCCAGAGTACGATTAACCTCTCGATTTGAAATCACTGCTTATATACCTGGTATTGGCCATAATTTACAAGAACATTCTATAGTATTAGTAAGAGGAGGAAGGGTGAAGGATTTACCCGGTGTGAAATATCACATTGTTCGAGGAACCCTAGATGCTGTCGGAGTAAAGGGTCGTCAACAAGGGCGTTCTAGTGCGTTGTAGATTCTTATCCAAGACTTGTATCATTTGATGATGCCATGTGAATCGCTAGAAACATGTGAAGTGTATGGCTAACCCAATAACGAAAGTTTCGTAAGGGGACTGGAGCAGGCTATCATGAGACAAAAGATCTTCTTTCTAAAGAAATTCGATTCGGAACTATTATATGTCCAGGGTCCAATATGAAAATCATTTCAGAGGTTTTCCCTTACTTTGTCCGTGTCAACAAACAATTCGAAATACCTCGACTTTTTCAGAACAGGTCTGAGTCAAATAGCAATGATTCGAAGCACTTTTTTTGACATTCAACTATGTATTTCGGAAACCTAAGGACTCGATCGTATGGATATGTAAAATACAGGATTTCCAATCCTAACAGGAAAAGGAGGGAAACGGATACTCAATCTCAAGTGAGTAAACAGAATTTCATACTCGATCTCATAGATCCATATAGAATTCTGTGGAAAGCCGTATTCGACGAAAGTCGTATGTACGGCTTGGAGGGAGATCTTTCCTATCTTTCGAGATCCACCCTACAATATGGGGTCAAAAAGCCAAAAAAAAAAAATTGATTCGTTTTTAGCCCTTATAAAAAGAAAACGGATTCTTGAACCTCTTTCACGCGCATGTCACGTCGAGGTACTGCAAAAAAAAAAACTGCAAAATTCGATCCAATTTGTTGTAGTCGAGTCGTTAACATGTTGGTTAACCGTATGATGAAACACGGAAAAAAATCATTGGCTTATCAAATTTTCTATCGAG
>JAMQYH010001084.1:22500-26764 GCA_027562975.1 Rhynchospora breviuscula
TTGATACAAGAAGCTCTTTTGCAATAGAAACAAAGATGGGGAAGGGGTTACCTCCCGCTAAGGGTCAAAGCCTTTATTTAATGAAATTCTTTATTAGTTCATTAAGAACTAATCCAATCTCCCCAAGTAGGATTCGAACCTACGACCAATCAGTTAACAGCCGACCGCTCTACCACTGAGCTACTGAGGAACAACGGCATATTCTACCTCTTAGAGTTCAACTTTTGTTCTCAACCCATAAACAATATAAGTCCCAAGCTTTCTTTGTAACTCCCGGAACTTCGTCGTAGTGTCTCCGTTCCATGTCTCATTTCAGATATGGAAGATAGTATTCTCATATCATCAATCTTTTTTGATTATACTATAATATATATGGAAGATCATATTTGCATATCATCAATATATGACTGTCTCTAATATATATGTCAAACATCTTTTTTTTTGAATCCATTCTGTCTTACTCTATCAAAAAAGCCTTCCAATAGATCAAATAGAAGACATTTTCCGAATTTTTTGGAACATCGAGTTTCCTAAATTACTAAATCAAACTCTCCAGTTTGCCTGACTATTCTGTCTTTCCTAGGAAAGAGGGAACAGAAACTACAAAGAATCAAGAAGGGGTACAAATCAGATCTATTTTGCCATTGGATATCTATCTATATTTTCTATAGAAAAGATCCTAGAATTGGAAGGAAGTCGCAGAATTTTGCTCTGGGAATATCTTATCAATCCATTCCCATCCCATTTATTTATACTTCTTGCAAATCCTCACGTTTTTTCGGAACGAAACCGGTTTTTCTGCCTCTTTCCATTTCATCTCAATCTAGAAATAGATTATGGCGAAAATCCATCTCATTATAGAAATAGATTATGGCGAAAATCCATCTCATTATAGAAATAGATTATGGCGAAAATCCATATATGGAGTTCATTAAAGTTTCATGTGATTTAGTAAACAGAATAGAAATTTGATCATTACTAGATCGATCTTAGGGGTCGATGAATAATGAGCAACTAATGGGGTTTTTTTCGTGAAAAAGGACATTTCTTTTTTGAAATACGATATATAGAAACAATTTGTTGAAATACAATATACATGAATCCAATTTCCTGAAATAGCAAATGATCAAACACGTTTCCTTATTCAAGTGAAGTAAAGTATCCGGATTTTCTGAACATCAGGGAAAGGTCTTTTTTACGGATAATCACAAGATCTTTTTATCAAGGAATGGGAATACTTTCAGTATTCCTTTAGTTAAGTATCCAGGTTCCAACAAAAAAACTTTGATCCACCAAAAACCCCGCGTTCAGGGAGGTCAATGTATTCAAAAAGGTCAAATTTTAGCAGACGGTGCCGCTACAGTTGGTGGGGAACTCGCTTGAGGGAAAAACATCTTGGTAGCTTATATGGTTACAATTTGTAAGATGCAGTACTAATTAGCGATATGAAGATATTTTGACGTCTTTTCACATTCGGAGATATGAAATTAAGACTTATGTAACAAATCAAGTCCCTGAAAGAATCAGTTAAAGAAATATTCTATAATATGGTTACAATTTGTAAGATGCAGTACTAATTAGCGATATGAAGATATTTTGACGTCTTTTCACATTCGGAGATATGAAATTAAGACTTATGTAACAAATCAAGTCCCTGAAAGAATCAGTTAAAGAAATATTCTATAATATGGTTACAATTTGTAAGATGCAGTACTAATTAGCGATATGAAGATATTTTGACGTCTTTTCACATTCGGAGATATGAAATTAAGACTTATGTAACAAATCAAGTCCCTGAAAGAATCAGTTAAAGAAATATTCTATAATATGGTTACAATTTGTAAGATGCAGTACTAATTAGCGATATGAAGATATTTTGACGTCTTTTCACATTCGGAGATATGAAATTAAGACTTATGTAACAAATCAAGTCCCTGAAAGAATCAGTTAAAGAAATATTCTATAATGAAGAAAAAAAAAACGAAAAAATCAAAAACGAAAAAATCAAAAACGAAAAAATCAAAAACGAAAAAATCAAAAGGGAGTAACAATGAACATAATCATCAACATTATCCAAACTTTTTGTAGTAAAACAACTCAATCGGTCGTCGTATTCGGACTTTATTTTGGATTTTTAACCACATTCTCGATAGGGCCCTCTTTTTTCTTTCTTATTAAAACTCGGGTTATGGAAGAAGGGAGCGAGAGGAATGTTGCGTCGACAACTGGTTTTCTTGTCGGGCAACTTATAATGCTCGTATCAGTTTATTATTTCCCTCTGCATCTAGCACTGAGTCAGCCTCATACAATAACTATCTTAGTTGTACTTTATCTTTTCTTTCATTTCGCATCGTACAAGGACGAGGACTTTTTGGATTATGAATATGGACTAACTACCCGAAATTCCATACGTAATTTCAGCATTCAATGTGTATTCCTGAGTAATGTCATTTTTCAATTATTAAATCATTTTATTTTACCAAGCTCAACGTTAGCTAGATTAGCCAACATTTATATGTTTCGATGTAACAACAAGATTTTATTTGTAACAAGCAGTTTTGGTGCTTGGTTCATTGGTCAAATTTTCTTCACAAAATGGCTTGGGTTGGTATTATTCTGCATACGGCAAACTTATTTTTATTTTTATAGATCGAAGAACTACAAGGGTCTTGTGTTGCATTGGAAGTACACTCTGATAGACTGGACATATATATCTTCTATGGAGGAAGTCTTCCGTATTTTCTCTTTTGTCATCTTTATCTTCTATTTAGGCAAAGTACCCCATCCTTTTCTCGATCAGAGAATGAGAGAAAAAAAAGCCGAAACACTAGAAAAAAAAAAGCAGATGAAAGAGAAAAATCAAGAAAGGCTGGAAAAAAGAAATGGAAAAACAACTTCCAACACGAAGAATACTCAATTAGTTAGAAATCAAGAAGAGCAGGAAAAGACTAAATTCAGGTTTACAAGAATATTCGTTACTTGTCTTTTTGATTCTAGACGATGGAATCGTCCATTACGGTATATCCAAAAGAATCGATTGTACGAGGGTGCTGTACAAGACATTCCTGTACAAAATGAAATGGGGCAATATTATTTTGGTACATGTCGAAGTGATGGAAAAAAAAGAATATCTTTTACATATAGACATGGTCTCAAGGAGTTTTTGGACACGCTAGTAAAACAACTTGCTTTAGTCAATTCTTATTGGTTTCTGAATCCGAAAACAATGAAATTAAGATTAGTAAATAAATTAAGAAGATTATCTGAATTAAGAATAGTAAATAAATTAAGAAGATTATCTGAATTAAGAAGATTGAATCAATTTTCTAAATCTCAGAAATACTTAAAATCTCAGAAATACTTATATTATATTTGGATTTATAGAAATGAAAAAAAAAAGTACAACTTAATCAATGAATTAAGAAGTCGAATCAAAGTTCTAGAAGAGAAAGAGGGATTTCTTGCTCTAGATATCCTCGAAAAAAGAGTCAGATTATGTAATGATGAGAATGAAGAAGAATGCTTTTCGAAACGGGAGGATCCCCTTTTGAAGGGACCAAATCGTAGTCCAATAAGGATATCAGAAAGACCGCCTATGAGATACATAGGAAAGGTAAATAATAAGGATCCGAGAAACAAAATGGAAAAATCCAAAAAAATGGAAGATCCCAAACAGGAAGCCGAAATTCGAAAGAGCAGTGTTTGAAGGATTCAAAAAGGACAAAATTAGTGTTAGTATACCCCTAATACAGGAATGTCCAACAGAAAGTAGTGAACACTTTATGTCTGCCTACGATCGCTTACGGTGGATGGAACGAGTAGAAAAAAGTTCGCAAACCTTGTTGTACACACTAGTAGTGACTGATCCAACTACTAAAAAAGTCGTAAAAATGCCAAAAAGGGGAAGAAGCTTTTTTGATATTTTTCCTATTGAATTCGAGGAAATCAAGAAAGATCTTCCTAAAGGGCTAAGTGGCTTTATGGACGACATGGAAGTGAGGGAAGAAAGGCCGGAAAAAGAAGAGAGTGAAAGTAAAGATGAGGACAAACATGGGGAAGAAAAGGAAAAACAAAAAGACGACCAGGAAAAGCAAAAGGAAAAGTCACGAGAATTCGCGGAAATTTCTTTACGCAAATTCAGAGATATTCTCATTTATATAATGGATGAGGATGATCTGCTTGAGGAGGGGAAGAAGGTTAAGAAGAATCCGCTTGAGGAGAAGCAATCCGATGAGGAGAAGCAATCCGATGAGGCGAAGGAATC
>JAMQYH010001085.1:0-24154 GCA_027562975.1 Rhynchospora breviuscula
GTTGCGATGGAAGGCTGCTTTTTGATTCGGAAAAAAAAGTCTCATATATAGGTCGTATGGTTTGATTTTGGTCATTTTTTCATACAGTAGAAAGACTTACCTCTCCGAAGGAAATGCGCACATATTCATTCTGTATAAATCAAGAGTATGGGTCTTGGCATGTGAGGAAGCTAGTAGTAGACTCTCGCGGAAGTATCACCACTATCGATCGAAGGGCGCAGCTAAATAACCTTGCCCTTTGGAAGCCATCGTTCACTTGAACTTATTGGTTATAGGCCAGCCAATAGGAGAATACGTTGGGGACTTTGCTTGTGGAAGAACAAACAAAGGTAATCCGACCAAGAGAAAAAAAAGAATTCGCTCTCCTTGGTTCCGGGACTACGATAGGCGTCAAGCTGGTCATCACCTTCGCTAATAAAGAGAAAAAACAGTGATATCATTTGACATGTCTTTCCCATATGTGACGATTTCTAAGCAAATGAAAAAAAAATTCCTCCTCAACCCCTTTCCAACATAATCCTGGTATACAGACCAAAATATAGAGGAGACAACACACAATTAAGATTAATCAAAAAACCATCAGCAGAAATGAAGCAATTTCTTCTGACAAGTTAATAGAATTCATCCTTCCAGTTGACCACTTCATAACCTTTTGGAAGTGACGTCGCCTAATAGTTATCCACTCCTCCATCTTCACCTGGAAATTCCAACTTTCCAAAAATCTCAAGTGCCCAATTTACCTCATCTAGGGCTGTGAAAAACTCTTTTAGTCAACATCTACGCCTTGAGGTCTCTATTTGATATGTTAATCTTGTTAATGCAACCTGTCCTCAAATCATATTTCATTGGACAGCCTTGATACTGCCAACAATCCAAGATCCTCTTAATGCAAACCTTAATTAACATGTCAATTAATTCAAGAATTCTGGGTTTTTTCTATCTTTTTTTCTGTTCGATTAGTCGCTTGTGTATTTCCAATTTCGTCAATGGTTTTCTGTCAATAAGATCACTAAAGTGGAATGGGCGGGGCTCAAATGACAAATAGCTACCTTTAAGGGGCCATAGTGGAATAAACCCCTTTTGTTGGATATAAGGATCAGGAGTAGCGGCCAGATATTCCACCTAAGAAACAGTAAACGCCTAGCAACTTATATAAACCTATTTCCCTTTTTTCTTCTTTTATTCTCTTCAACATCGATTCCAATCTATCAAAACGAATCAACACCAGTCAAACTATATCAAGTTTCTGTTATTGTACCATAACGTAAAGTACACCTCCCGAAACCGACTGATAAATCGGAATTCAAATCTCAACTAGAATTAGAGTCTCGATCTCTTCTCTGCTTTAGAGAAATCTACTAAACACATTCGTCTTATTTCCATTTTACCCGCATACGTCAAATTAGAAGCAAAGTACTGAAATTTGAGATACGATTCCTTCCTTGCTGCAGCATCGCCTCGTACTTCACTGAATGCATTATAGGGAGATCCTGGCAATCCTACTTTGCCCTTTTCGTTCGTAACAGACGAGTAACTACTAATGTTACGAGTTCAAAAGGTAGTTACTCACTGGGGTCAAATCAAAGGGAAACGATTCTTTATAGCGATTCACATGCTTTCTCGAAATTAGTGAGTGATATTTTCCCATGCCTATACGTGAAAAGTTATGAGACTACCTCACAAGCAAGGGAAAGAAAAGAAGGCATACTGTGATGACAACTCAAAATCAAGCACCTTCTAGAGGAAATACCAAAAATCAAACACACAATACACCAAATACACTACAATGTGTACTACCTACCTGACCTAGGATAATCATTAGCAAATACACATTATTGTGCTAACCTTATCCTAATACCTTGAGATTGTTTGGAACCCACTCAAAGACAACAACACAATAATAACACCATGAAAAATTTTATGCTAGTGGTTAATATTCGGGCTCACCACCCCAAGTTCCTTACTCAAAGGTCTGCCTTTTATCAGGCTACCCGCACTTCTATTTCGAATTTGAATTACTTGAAACTAATAATAAATGGCATCATGAGAACTCAAACTAGGATACTTCGTATTACCCTTACTTTGAGATCCAAGTTGCGTAGTATGATACATAAGTTACTTAATCAATGCTCTGGCTTTTATCAGGCAAGCAGGCCATATAGTTCACTAAATTGGAATTGCATTAAAACACAAAGATACATGACACACAACACTAGACGACTTCATACTAATAATAATAATATTAATTTTGGTAGGAAATCAAAAAATTCATCCACTATTTCTATTTTCCCGGGACTATTAAAAGCATCCAAAACTGCAAAAGCATAAGTCTTGCGCTCTGTCTCTTGCCATATAGATAGGTGGTATAAAAGACTCTCTTTCCTAAGTCAGGAATACTAAGCATCAGAGAGCCCAATAGTCAATTTATTAGACCTCCCCGACAACAATGATTTAGGAAATCGGATCGATGCCCACGCAAAATGTCACGTGAGATGACGCCCACGGGCAACTTGGACGATTGAAAGCCCTTTCTAGTCTATGTAGAAATAAGGGTCTGAAGCCATAGAACAAAGGAAGGCATAGGCCTAGGGCAAGATAGGTAACTGTCCGTGAATTGAGACTTATCTGACACCGGGAAATGGGGCGGGAAAGATGGATCGTAGTCTTCTTAGCCGTATCGGATCTGGGGAATCTTTCTTTCTTAGAGCGCATTCGCAGGATTGTTAGAAGTATTGGAGTTTCTCGGGGATGGGCTAAATGCATTAAGACCTTAGAATGCTTCCAGTTATGCTTACTATTAGGGTAATGAACTCCGATTAGGAATGCATATTTAATACATACGGAATATCCACCCGCGTTATAAGGACTAGGAGCAGGGAAGAAAGAAGCTCTTTTCGGAGGCTGTAATTGACCAGCGCGTTCGAAGGGGGTGGAAGACTAACCAACTGGGAGTAGGACTTGGAGTTATATGAGTCTTCGTCCCGAATAAGAGAATAACGCTGGGTTAACTACAAGAAAGCGCTATATACGAGAAACGCGGGCCGAGAAGAAGTCAACTCCAGCCGCGGGGTAGGTAAAGGCGTATAACGAAAAAGACGAGTAGGAGTTCTCGGGGCTACTTCATTCACGGATACCCCGAAGTCAGACTTCCTTGCCTTACCGCCCTACGACAGAGTTATTAGTACTAGTCCCTTAAGACCGCTCTTTCCTTCTTTGGATTACTTATTCCTGTAACTCCAGCTAGAACTCCGTCTTCTCTTCCTTGAAAAAGAAGAGTGACAGCGATTGGAGTATAACCCGGCTACTCATTTGAAGCAGGAGTAAAGTTCGCTTCTCCTTACCGGAATTCACCCAAGTATTCGAATTTGAGCTCAATATCTGCCCCTCCTAGACCAAATAACGAAAATCGGCAAAAAGGATCGAAGCCAAAATCCAGACTTGAGATCAACTATGTAAGAAGAATAAAGAAGTGATTCATAACCCGCTTCTAGCTCATTTAGCCCTCTAACTCTGAGTCTCCTCAAGCACTATAACGCTGTTTTGCATCTGAGGATGGGGTCATAATAAAAGCCAAAAAGAGGGGTATTTGAACTAACAGATGGGCATTTGCCATCCATGGGTAATGTAGACTAGCTTCTTTGTGCAGGGAAGAGATAGATAAGCTGGACCTCTTCCTTTTGCTGAACTCCTTTACTTGCGTTTAATTAGTTGAATGTGTTAACGTTTCATAATAGTGCAGAAAGTGCAAATCAAAAAAAAGAAATGAATTTCAACCAATATATAATTCCATTTGATTTCGCCTTTGAGACTGACTCCATCTTCCCACCATGCTGTAGCAGGGCGAAATCCCTGATAGGTGCTGGTGCCCTAGGTAGCTCCGGGTTGGAGGTCTAGTAAGTCTGGAGACCTACGAGTACGACTAGCTGCTCTGACACCGGGATTTCCGGTGCATCAAAGAAGGAGCGATCCAAGTAAGTGGAAGAGAGCATACCTCGAGATAGAGGCAGGAGCGATCCATAATCATCAACAAAGAGTCAGGGTTAAGGGGCTTAGATTAGAGTGCAGCGCGTTGTCTTGCTAGTGCCTCTCTCTAGCCTACTTTGTCTTTGTATCTTAGCCCTTCTAGCTCTAGCTTAGGGGGCCCCTTCCTAGCTTATTAAACTCTCTTTCTTCGGCAGGATCGAATGAGGTTGATGGGGGATGCTTTTTCAACTAAACTGCGTTTGGTTCGTTCATCTGCTTGCTTTTCATTTGATGCGTTGGAACCTAGTCCGTAGTCAAGAGAGGTGGAGCAAAGGCAAGGTAGCTGATAAAGAAAGGTGAGTACGTACGTGCGAAAAGCCAGAGGCGCGAGCCCTTAAAGAAGCTTTGAGCGGAGGTGTAGTCCGTAAGGAGGAAGTTTCTAAGGGGCTCCATATAAAGGGGCGTGTGAAATTCGAACACAACCTGTCAAACAGTGAAGTTTCTCGAATGGATCTTATTCAGGTAGTAGGGGCTTTCCGAAGAGTGAACTCGTTGCGGGTAATTCGTGTGTCGTGGGAGATGTTGTTTCCGAGGTTGGGGAAGAAGAAAATCCCGCCAAATCTGTGCCTTCAAAATCTCAGAACTGATCTTCTACATCATCAAATTTCACTCTCGAAGAAACCTGGCTCCTAGTTTTCAAATAGGCATAAAAGATACAACAACCCTACTAAACCTAATGCAGACACCAACCCCAAAATCAAGAAATTGTGTTACTCTTGTAAGGAGCCATGGGCCCCAGGGCATCAGTGTAGAGAGAAGAAATTGAAACTAATGAATACCCGGAGATACCCTTGGGAAGAAGAGGAGGATGTTGAGGAGAACGAGGAGGAAGTGGTGGAGATAAGTGAAGGAGTAGAGCAATTCCAACAGGAGGGTACGGATGGGGATGAACCCCGTATTTCACTGAATGCATTATAGGGAGATCCTGGCAATCCTACTTTGCCCTTTTCGTTCGTAACAGACGAGTAACTACTAATGTTACGAGTTCAAAAGGTAGTTACTCACTGGGGTCAAATCAAAGGGAAACCAATCACTATCCTGCTGGATACAGGAAGCAACACTAGCTGAATCAATGCATCCTTAGCCAAGCAGCTAAAGTTCAATGTTAACAAAAGAATGCCTTGAATCATAACAGTGGCTAATGGTCAGAAAATTGGCAGTGAGGGTCAATGTACAGGAGTGAAATTAGAGGGTCAAAGTCATACCTTCCTGTGTTAATTGAGGGTCATTGAGCTAGGGGCATACGATGTGGTGTTGGGCATGGATAGGTCGAGAAAGATAGGTCAGTCAAAGTAGTCATTTACAAGAAAAGTGGGTGCAAGGCTTTATGCAGAGGTAAACAACGTAGCTTTTTTTAGGTCATCAAATAGGCATATGTAGTTGGGTAAAGCACCCCGCCCGCCGGTATAGTAGTATAGGATCAGAGAAGCACGCCCGGTGGCTGCTGCATGTAGAAAGTTTCCTGACGCCATGAAGGAAAGCTTTGTTGATGTCTAGTTGTCGAATTGGCTAGTTGTGGGCAAGAGCAACGGTAAGAAGAAGTCTTCTGGTTGTTGGCTTGATGACTGGGCTAAAGGTTGAAGTGAAATCAACCAGTCGGGCTTTCGCTCGATTAAACCATCAGAGCGGCGCTTTCCTCTAATAACCCAATGAATGCGCTCGCTCGACCAAGTCCAAATTATCCTTCCCAAACTGCTCATGCAGCTGCTACAACAGTTTTGAATGAGGAATGCAATTGCCCACTTCACATTGGATTAGATGGTCCATCTATCTCCGGCCACTTACTTACTTAACTTCAAAGAAAAAGGTGCCAAACCCAGGTGAGGCGTGAAGGAAGACTGGCACTTTCGTCTGTAGAGCGACACTCTTGGCCCTTGTAGTGCGAAAGCGCATCTGGCCAAGATTATGCTTTCTTCCTTTTTCTTGGATAAGCAATTAGGATACAGTACTTATCTGCCTGACTCAGAGATCTATGTGGAAATTATGAAAGAGGATATTGAACTAGTGATTATATACTTCATGAAAGCCCATCATCTTTGACGTATCTTAATGAACTCTATTCCATTGTATCACCTCATCACGTAAGCTAATGAAGAAAATCTCTATGCCCTTTCATTCATTGTCCATGGTCAAAGAAAGAGAATGCAAGTACTGAATATAGAGCAAGCCTTTCCTGATGCAAGCCTTTGAGTACTTCCATTTCTAGGAAAAGAGAGGTTAAGAGGATAGCTGGTTATTGATAAATGCAGATTGTTGTACTTCTGGCATAGAGGGAGTAGTTCGAAAGGCATTCATTAGTAAGCAGCCTAGAGAGTCCAAAGACAGCCTAACATGTGGTATAAAGCTACTAAATAGATGTCTTCCCCTAAGTACAATAACGCGGTTATACATACAGTTAGCTCTTTGATTTCTTCTCGTGAAGGGAGTTCTTCTTTTCCTTCTCCTATTGGCCAAACCTCATCTACGCCATGATCCATGATAAAGTCTAAGTTAACCGTAACCTTTCCTATCACAAACGTATCCTTTCCTATCACAAAGTCTTAGTTCCTACCAGCCTACCCAGCCCTCAGAAGTGTTGTCCTACCTTGCCAAACTATCAAATTACGTTATGGGCCTACTACTTATTCCAATATTCTATATTGATAGATGAAAAGGTAGTGCTAGGCATAAGTTCTTTACTTTATCTTCTAGCATCAAGATAATGTTAAGAAAGCAGATAATCCAACAAAAAGCATACAGAGCTGCCGCACTGGGGTTGTGGTACCTGGGGACTTTGTGCGTTCACCCTCACACTGAAGTCATCAACCTGTATCTGTGCGAGACTCTTACCGAGGTTATGCTTTGTCTTAATACCGAACTACTTTGTAAGCACTCACTTTCATAGAAATCCTTGTTTGAAAGGTCGTGATGAATCAAAGTTGAGGATGCGATGGTTCTTTAGCCTTTAATGGTTACGGACTACGTAACCTACCTGCGACCTCTGCTTTTTGCTTTTGAGGACAGAGAAATGAGTTCAGTCTTTGCCCTATGCTTAGGCCTGGCTTTATACCCACCTTCCTTCTGACACTTGAAACGAAGACTCAAATAAAGAGTTTAAGATGATGATTACTAAAATGAATAAGTCCAGTGAAAAGGAATTGACTCCTTACCTTATATACGTGACTTCAGGCTACTTCATATAGAATGGGCTACTTCACTCGCACTGAGGCAATACCGATTAGAAGTATTACAAACTACCTCTCACTACACTCATACAAGGAGTAGCACTTAAGAGCACCCCAAGAAAGAAATGGGCTTAGTACCACACTTCCATGTCAGGCAAGACGAGTATGGAAAGGACAATAGATATGGGCCTAGTAAACACTCTTTCACGGTTCGAACAAAAGCTTTCGAAGCTGAGCTGACTTCAGGCATTGCTAAAAAAGAGCTACTCTCGTCTTCCTTGCCAAGTGAAATAGTGGCTTGGCTTGGCTTCGGTCTTGTCCTTATGATCGTACGGGTTACCGGGGATTCCATCCCAAATAAGCAAGAAGAATCGGTCCAATACAGTTTCATGGCTCTTACGCCTGGTTGCTGGTAATTCTGTATCCCATTGCGCCGGAGAATGTGTTGAACGTAGGACTGAAAGACGGAATTTCTTTGATTCTATTTGCTTTTCTATGACGTAAGCTAAATGAATTCTATATCCTCCCACGAATACACCGAAAACCTCCGCGTTCGTTATAACCAACATAAGCCCTTGCTTGTATGATTTGCCGCGGTATGTATATTTAGGCATGACCTCATTCCCTAGGTTCTTTCTATGGAAATTGGCCGGGATAGCTTTTTACGTTCATTCCTTTTTACCAGAAAATCCAATCTGTCTGAAACTGCAGGCTTACAGGTGTACTCCCTGAAAAAAATCTCAATGGCAAGCCCACCTTCACGTGGATAGCCAGGCGAGACAGCCGGAGACATGAAATACAACCTTATCGCCTCGCTGAGGCGTGGCAGCAATCTTTTCTTCCTCCGTGAAGATTGTTTCTCCACCAGAACCTGCTACCTTGATAGTGTTATATTCAGGGTGGAGCAGGAAGATCAAAATACTAACTATATATGCGTTTATGCAGAAACTCGTATTGCCATGTTCCCGATCGCCCAGAAGTTTCTTATTCTCCAGATTGAAAAATCTTACTTTTTGAAAGGGAAGGAGAAAGAATACTCGCAAGTGGCGCAGGAAGGCGAAGCTGGGCATTCCCGTAGTCAGGTATTTTTGCTGGAACTCAATTTGATTATACTTTCTAAGAAAAATGCTCACTCGGTTCACCCGCTCCTAGTCCCGAAGACCAAGGAAGAACAAATCCTGACCGGAAGGAGCAAGGAAAGCTCGAATTGATAATAGAGTAGAACAGAATGGAGAAGATAGATATCCGAGTTTACCTACCATTTCAGTGTTTTGAAAAACATACCCTACCCAATACGAATACCATCTGGCAGACTTTTAGTCAACTTGCATTAACACAGTTGATGTGATATGAGAGGGATCCACCAGCTTTTCCATATCAGCCGGTGCATCCCTCTCAGGGGCAGTGACGCGGAGACGCTTGTACACGTAGTCTTGCAACCGGGCCATGTTGTGAGTACTTACCCATCTATGTTTCGCGATATATGAGGGGAGACCAATTCCGTTTATGCCGATGTAGGGGTCACCGGTAATGACACTGCGGAAGGAAAAGCCAAAGCCCTTGCTTCTTAAGAGAGTATTCATTTTCTTATTTCACTGTGGATTGCTCACCTGCTTTGTCTGTGCTGCCAAGCGCGTATCGCTTTTTTATTGGGGTGCACGGTGTCATACTTTGGAAGCAAGGAATGCCAAAAGAGATGTTGTTAACATCAGCAACTGGTCTGTTCAAATCATGGAATACTACAAAACAGTATTGTTGGTAAAAGAAGGAATCCCATAAGGTTCCCCCTTTCTTGTCATGCGCATACTGAACACTGTGTGCTTTCCCAGCAAACAAGTGCTTTCTTGGCATACAATCTAAGTTTTGAATTTGTATTGGTTATGCTTGCTTTCTTTACTATATCGCGGAGTCCCGATTCCAATGCTACACCACCTTCTTAAGCACCTTCTTCGGTCTCTTATCTGAAACTCAAGCAAGATTTTCTCAAAATGGAAGTGCACACACACTAAGACGTAGTGTTTCTTGTAAATTACCTGCTAAGAAAAAGAATAAAGCAAGGAGGTTCTATTTGACATTATCTCATGCATTTCAATGCAGCTGTGCGGGCGGGAAGCAATAAAAGAGGTTCTTTTTTTCATGTGTTGATAAAGAGTAGCCCCAGAATACTCTTGCTTTGGAGCGAATGCTTCTTTAACAGCCGGCGGACCCTCGTTGGTGGTCTGACTGTAATAAGTTCTGTGAGAGAGAGAATAAAGACACCCTCTGCGGGTGAATGCGGATTTCAACCTATCCGAGTGAGTCCTATTTGCTTCCTTTGCTCGTACTCTTTGTATTCGAGTTTTACTACTAAGGCTGCAGCTTGTTTTATGCGTAGGTCCTCCTTTAGCATGCTTTTCTCAAGTTTCGCTCTCTGAAAGGACCGCACAAGCTCATCAAGGAGTTCTTGCGTGTAATTTGATATTTCAATGCGATTGTGGCCGACCATGAAAAGACAGAGGGCAGACCCAGCAAGCCTAAGAGCAGGGTAAGTAATTCAATCAACCAGTACCGTTCGTACCAAAGCTGCCACCAGCAGATGAGCCTAACATGAAGGAAGTTCGCAAAAAACTATGAAATTGAATTTTGAAACCGATTCATTCAATTCCCTGGGTCGCCTATTTTCTTGCACATAGCCCCCCACTTAATTGCCGAGACTGTTAGATACAGGTAAGTTCTCTTTATGTTGCAAACCCTGCACTTTATTTAATAAGTAGTCCTGGAAGTAGGAAGAGGAGTGCAAAAGAGAAAGCAGGAAAATGCAAAATCCAACAAAGGCTGAAAGCTGGGGGAGTTACACGCGAAGCAAGTGTGACCATGGGGACAGCTGCAGGTACACCTTTGCAAAGCAAAGCATCTCTGGGAAAAAGGGCAACCCCTGCAGGCAGGTATGAATCCTACTCCTTCTGCTTTGACTCTCCTCAATCTCTCAGAGGATGAAGCAAGTTCTTCCCGGATTTTTTCTTGAAGCGGTGTATTAGTGGAAGTGGAGTGCTATCCATAGGTATCAGACTGCCTGTGTTGAGCTACTGAGAGCATGGAAGAAAGAGCAAGGCCGAGTAGTAACTTCAGAGTTAAGCAAAGCACCGGCTTTTGAGTGCCTGGCATAAGGAGTATGGGGCTTGCTATGGTCTAAGCTACTAGAGTGAAAGCTTCATCTTCTCCTTCTATTCTGACCCGCTGAAGATCCAAAGAAGGCCGAGTAAAAGAACTAAAATCATCATTACGTTGAGAGAAAGATATGATATTACTTGATTTCTTTATCCAAATAAAGTGTTTCGCAAAGTGTATTGGATGTATTTCATAAGAGAGGAGCGGAACTGAAAGAAAGTAGCAGCACGAACACATTCCATTCATCCCATTTGAACGTGCGTGCAGGATTAGCCTCCCTTTTCCAATGGGCATTCTCACTTCACAAACTGAGCTTCCACTCACTAGGAGCACTGCTGACATTTTCTCCCAAACTAGTTGTCACTGAAAGAATCAAAGAATATCTAACAGACCTGAAGAAAGAGTTCATTATGCGCCAGAATTCATGAATCGTCGAGAAATATGCGATAAAGTCAAAAGTCTAAAGGAGCTAACGTTGGGTAGTAGGGGTAAGTAAGTTCTCGTAGTAAGGAATGGGGCTAACCTTCCTATCACCACCTGTGAATGGATTGAGAGTTTTTGCTTTTTTCTAAGCAAACTATCTATGAAAAGCATGACTTTCTTTTTCTTATGCGGTACGGAGAGATGCGCAAGAGCAAGACTAAGAATTCTTGTCTTAAGTAAGGCGGTGAATCGAATTGAGGAAAAACCGGACTTCGTTTCTGTAAGAGAAAGTCAGCCTAGTAGGGCTGGTGAGTACTTCTTAGGACAGTGAGGAAAGTGAGTCAAGGCAAGTAGCAAGCTCATAGGATGTAGTGCTTGCTTGAAGTGGTTGGGTTGTATTTGTTTGTACGTTGTCCTTACCTCGAGTTATCGTATTTTTTTTTGTACGTTCTCCTGCGGAAGCTCCTGCTCCAGCAGCTCAAAAGAGTGAAAACGGACAGAAGAGAGTACGAAGGGAAAAAGAAACTATTGTAGAGAAAAACCCAATGAAAAAGAAAGAAAAAAGCCCAGCGAGCTCTAAGGGAAAGGGCCTTGTCGCACAACCGGAAGTTGGAAGAGCGGCTGATGTGCCTCAAATCCCATAAAAGCTAAGAATCAGTTGTTCTTAGTGGGAATGCAATCCTGGCTATCGAACTAATTCGCTGCCTAACTTACCATACAAAGTCCAAAACCAATTCCTAACTAACAAGGTAGCTCAAATATCTCGGTCCCCAATTGTACATTCTCCCATTTCTCACACTCAATCCTGATCCTGTAACTTATCTTTATCCTTTTCAAACTGTTACTCAAACTCATCTTGAACTAAGGTTTCCGATTCTCCTTTTCATTACTTCCACTTAACCGGAGACATTTACCTGTATTCTCTTAACTTTTTCTAATGTCACTCCTTTTCTGAACCTTACTCTTCTTATTAAAAGAAAGCACCACGAAACAAAGCCAAACAAGCCACATTCATTGCGCTACGCCCTGCTGGACAGGTTTCTTCCACTCGGTTGGCCAATCTCGCACGCTCGGACGGTCTTGAAGGAAGAAGGAGAAGAAGATTAGTCGATCAACTCAAAGGGCACGCTATGAAAGGAAGGTATTAGACCTAGTTCAAGCTTTCCTTCATATCCTACGCAGCCACTGCTTTGCTTCCTTGACCATCTTCCCATTCTATGCAGAAATGCAATAAGTCCAGTCTCGGAACAAACACTCACACCTGTAACGAAGGCTGGAAGGCAAGCTCTTTTCAAAGCAAGTAAGTCTCTCCTCCCCCTTATTCTTTGAACTCGCCTGGCGAAATTCTTCTTTATACCACCCGACGAGTAACTACTAATGTTACGAGTGAAAAGCCTTGCAAATTGATTCCACAAGGAGCAAAGAGGAAGATTTGCCCAGAATGTTGAAGTCACTACAATTGTACCGAGTGAAGGGGGGAAAGCACGGCTGTGGTTTGCAAGTTCGAAAGATGATGACCAACTCTTCCATTCAACATACATTCCTTTCTTTTCAGCAGATGCTGCTACCCGGGTTTGAGGAGCCTGGTAAGACTCTAACGAATAATTGCAATGTGGTCTTTGTCCATCTAATTCTTGAATTGGAAAGCACTGGGCTGAGTTTTTGGTCCTATGAGTTGACCTCTATTTCTTCCTTGTTTAAGCAGCCAGAGAGTACCTTTCAAGTTCCTATTTGAGTAAACGAAGGAGTCAGAACAGTGTTTCGGGTGTGTGGTACTGCTGATTCCAGTGCTTACGTATTTCTTCCTTTTTGGGCTGGGACCGACCGTTGAAAAAAAGTCTGAAGCAAAAGAGTAATGTGCTTGCTGGTAGCGACTAGCGAAGCACTTTTCCGAGCGATAAAAGAAAAACTCCTTTGAACCCAGACTTTTCCCTAGTTTTTTCGATAGGGGTATATCTACCTTCCTTTGGTTGGGAGAATGTAGAGGTAAATAAGTTCTTCTTCTCTTAGGGTGGAGGAAAGGCCCTAGTTGAGTGGGAGTGTCGTGGTTACTACTATCGGACCCTAAACTCCGTCTGTTACCTACCTTGTTTCGACTTCGACCATAAGCGAAGTCCATTCATTAAAGGAAAAGCCCCCGCACACCACTATTTGACTTTTTCTTTCTTAACCCCTTCTTCTTACACTGATGATATCCGCGTGCCTCTCTGTTGGCAATCCCCCCGCCCCGAGGCTTTTTCCATCTTATCCTGACAAGACTGATCTTTTCGCTTCTCATTCATTAATGTATGTCGGCCAGTAAGAAGTAGCAAGAGAAATGGTAATTAAGAAGAAAAGCAGTTCCATCAGTAGGACAAGTACAGACTTGACTTTACTTGATTGAGTCTCATACTTTTTGTTTGTGCCAGGGCAGCAAAATGCAGATCGAGCATTTATTTATGGGTGAAGTTTTATGACTTGAGTTCTTTTTGAAATGAGTGGTACTATAAAAAGAGTGAAAGGGGCCGCCCTCTTTGAAGTTATTATGTTCACGTAGGCAAGAAAAAAAGGAGAATCAGGAGAGAAAATCCACCTCTGCCGCCTGATTCCCCACCCTCCAAAAGATAATGCTTTGTTTCCTAGGTTTCATAGAACTAGTCGCAGCTATCGATCAGCTCGGAACTCAAACAGTCAAAAAGATACAAATATTCGGTGTGCGCGGAAAACGAAACTTGAAGCATCTAGGCAAGCCAGCTCATGGACCAATATTACACCGGCAGCATAATTCTATATACAACTGCTTAATATAATATGACTGAGGTAGCATAGCAGAATTCTATGTACAACTGCTCGCTCCATCAATATGACTGAGGTCAAATTATGTGTACACCCTAGAGAACAATGAGAAGAAAATAAATACCTCGCTCGGTGTGTGTCTTAATGCTGGATAGTCAACCTATTGCCTTCTTCACGGTTGGTTTTCTAGGAATCAAGGTAGATAGGAAAAAAGACGTGGCTTACCTTACTTATATAATGGCAGCTCTTGGAAGAGTTCAGCTCAAAAGATGGCACAACTATGTCTAGTAGAGATCAGCCTTTTTTTTTCACCTCAACTCGGGGCATTCTTCGTCAAAGCAGAAAACCGAATCGCCCCCTTCCTCCCCTCGAGGAGCCGCCCTTACACTTCAAGTGGTGGTATATGACCTGGTGCAGTGGCATCTTGCTGAAGGGTTGCTTCTACCATCTATTCTTATTGATCGTATCCTTAACCAGCTGCAGGTCAATTTTCGAATTGGTTTTGAAGAGTATAGTATATAAGTCAACTTGGTTTTTGATCTCACCAAGTATTAAGATCTTGACTTTACAATCATACTTGATTGATAAGGATTCATTCGATATCTTAGAACTCCTGTGGCCTCTTTTGCTAGGTCTGCTATATTACATTGCCTTCTCACAGACATACATACGCACCTCTGTGGAAATAGCCATGCGTTACCTCAGTGTTGTATCAAGCCGCTCAAGTTCGATTGATGGTTTGAGAAGGGCTGGCTTAGGTTTGATATCTATATCGATAGGGCTACTTTTTTCGAACTAAGTTTGTAACCGAGTTGACCCAATCCACGAGTAAAGCAACTCCAGTGATCCAAGACGTGTCCCGTGAGCTAAACCAATAGCAAGGGGTTCTTCGGTCTTTAAGAAGAAGTTCTCCCATCCCATAAAAGTAAGCTAGATTAGGACTCATAAGGATCAGAGGAAAGAGAGAGCCTATGATAAAGGCAGGGGAAAAGATCCAACAAGCTAAGATTGCTCGCTAAGTGAAGATGAAGCTTTCTGCCGTGTACTCTCCTTATGCACCATCTTCAATGCCTGCTGAAGTGTTGGAAAGGGATCTTTCTGCGGGATATGCTGCACCACTGGATCATATGTCTTTCTAGACAAGCAAGCTCTATTAAATGAAGGAATTGACGCACTCTCTTCTTTTCTTCCACTTTATGAAAATGAGTAATTATGCTTTCATCTAGCAAGGTACTTCACCAGCCTTTTAAGCATGCGTTAAAGGAACGAATGGAAGGCTTTCGATCTACATATGCCGAGTCGAGCTGTTTCCGAGGCAATCAAGGAAACGGAAGTAGGCAGTGATTTCGCTTTATCGCTTTGCTGAAAAAGAGAACACCAATGACTCCGAAAAAGCAAGCACTCAGCAGACTACGGAAGACGGCGACGATGTTCTAATTACTGGGTCTCATAAAAGTATGAATCCATCTATTCAGATGTTCGACGAGGTGGTTACTCTCCCGGAGTTGAGAGATAGACAAGTTGTGTTCGCCCCCAACGATTCTTTTTTCGGAGTCAAGTTTAGAAGTAAGGCCAGGCAGGCCTAAGACAATCTATACATCTGCAGTCCTATCTACGAATTTTGAGATTCAGTCTAGTCGTATGATTCGTAGCATCAGATAATGGGAAAGTTCTTTTCTTCGTTACATAGAGAGAGTTCACTCCAGGCTCTTGCTTCGTTATTCGAGTAGGCACCTGTCAACCCGGAGTGAGCAGGAGGGCGAGAAAGAGCAGAAGCAGCAGCACCGCCGCTGCAAGAACAACAAAGCCGCGGATTCTTGTTCTTGCGCCGTCCATACTGCAAAACAGATTGAGCTGCGGGCATCACGGGCCCGAGATGATATACCCAGCAGCTGCAGAAGCGGAATATAGGGGTTTGTTGGAAGGTAAGGATAGCATGATTGGCTGGTTGGTTCGTTAGGGGTCTTTCCCGCGTGGAAAAGGAAATCGAAATCGAAATCCGTAGAGGAATAGCTCGCATAATGGGTCGGGGTGAAGTACGCGATTGATTTCGTTCTTATATATAATGTATTCCCGGAGGTGCGTCGCCTGGCCGGAGAAAGAGCTATCTTTGATAAAGAGGAATAGAAGCAAAGCTGGAAGGGTCCAAATTCAATTGCTTGGCTGTACTCAATGTACAAATATGCAATCCGGCACCAATATATAGAAAGAGCCTCTTTCCTTAACCTCCGATTTCTATCTTGCCGCACGCGCCTTCTTTTGTTCTTGACCCGTTCCACCATAGCTGCCAAGGGCTTGCTTCTATGGATCCAATCTCGTACTGTTCTGGTGGCACATCAATCATGGGATGATCAGCTAGAAAGTCTGCTACTGCTTGCCCCTTAACTGCCGGGAGTGTACACTAGTGTGAACTCCGAGATGGCAATAGCCCACTTTCCAAGCTCGGTTTATCATAAAAGGCCTGGAAAGTATGTACTTCAAAATGTTTGCTGGACTGAGGACATGTGTTACCAAAGGTAGCATATAATACCTCAACTTACAACAAGCAAAGTACAAACTGAAACATATATTTTTTCAATAGCCGAGTAACGAGTCTCAGTGTCTAGCAAAGCTCGGCTTAGATAATAAAAGGCCTTTCTGCTCCCTCGGACTCTTGGGCAAGCAAGCATCCCATTGATTCTTCTGAGGCAGATAAGTACAAGATCAAAGGCTGGCCCTTGTTTCGGCGGCATTCAACTTGTTCAACTAGTACAGAAGTAGCTGTCCAAACAGACCTAGATAGAGCTTTTCCCAAGCTTGAGCAAGTAGCAAGTGATTTTGCTTGCGCAGGACTGGCATACTAGCGCATAAGTTCTTGGCAAGCGAAAGAAGTTCTTGGAAAGCAAGTTCTTTTTCGCATCCCTTTGCTCGACTCTAACTCCTACTACTGGATAAGCAGACTATTCGTCACAAGCTCCGGCTAGCTAATCAATAGACCTGTCTTGACTGGCTTGAACTGCTGTCTAAACTGTCCAACTAGAAGTAGCTGATTTTTGAGTAATCTTTCTTGCTTGGCTGGAACAACTGCCCAACGATTCGTTTCACTAGCTTTAGTACAGGACAACTCTTCGTTCCAATAGCACGGAATTCCCATCTCGTGTACCGGGACCAGTAAGACCTATTCCTTCTCTTTCTGTCTAGCTTGAGGAATCATAGTGGACTTTTCTTTCTGTTTAGCTTTACTTATCAAAGACTTCTCCCCCCTTCGGTGAAGGAAGAGGCCTGGCACGACACACAAGTCGGGAGACATCACTCCTCAATAAAATAAGCCCTTAGGCGAGTGATACTGGGACATCGGTTTTTTTTCCTCACTTCAATCGCTGCTGAGCTATCTACTTAATTTGTCTATGGTACTTAGCATGAAAGCCCTTGTCGGCTAAATGTCTAGGACACTTCTTGATCTTGTCTTTCTCAGTCGGCAAATAGTCCAAGCGAGTGAAGTGAACGAGCCTATAGACCCCATAACTCTAGCGTTTCATTTCGTTTTCTCGTAATAGTTCTGGCGGTTGAATTTCTCCAATCGTTCCCTGGGGATGCACTAACGGCTTTAGCTCAATCCTTCTATATGAAAAAAGGTATGCAAGTTGTGACCAACGTATTGAAGGAAAAGAGAGTTTCTGACTTGAGTCGCTCTATGGAAGAAGTTGTGAAAAAGTTGAGACGCTTACTTAGGCATACTCTCATATATGGGGTTTTGATATGCATAGTGTAGTTCTTTTGTTCCTTAAGTAATGTATGCTAACACTAGAGCTCAAAGAAACAAGAAGCTGTAGGGAGGTAAATTGAATCAAGAGGTTGTTTGATTGAAACAAGCAAGGGACGGCGGCGAAGAATAGTATTTTACGCTTCCACGGTCAAGTCAATTGTTCCAATACAAGTTGAAAGGTGAATTGTTACTTAAAAGACCACGCCAGAACAGTAAGATTAATCAATCGCTTCCTTCTTGGTGTGAATGCAATAGGTGAGTGACGGAGCTGCAACTATGTTCAGTACAGGTCCTACTCTCGGAATTGGAACTACTCTAGTCCTCTAGTCATTTCGTTGATGAAAAAGAATGAGAACTCTTTCTCTTTTGCCAGAAATCAACATAAATGTCCTTTTGGGCGGCCTGTCCCTGTCCGGTTGAGTGGTATGCTTTCGACCTACGGGATTCGTATTGAAGGTAGAGATTAAGTGGTTTTTTGAGATATATCACCATCCATTCTTTCTTTTCTATGTGATTCCGGATGTTAGGCTCAATGTCCCTAATGATTGGCAAGCCCAGGAATTGTCTTTTTCACCGGGGGTGGCGATAGGGTTTGAAAGGTTAGATACATACCGCTCATCACGTACCTTCCTCGTACCTCGAGCGTAGGGATAAAGGTTCCCCATGGCTTTGTTGGCTTTGCCATCAGAAAATGCTGACAGGCTGCGGCGCTTTTCGTGTAGGTACACTTCGATGTCAAATATCGATTGACAGGGCAAAATCCCCGCTTTATCCCCAGTTCTTGCATTTCTGGGTGGTATTGGACGAAGGGAAATAGCTAGCTTACGAAGGGATCCTACTTATTGACTTAGGGCGGACGAAGGGAGCACCACCCGAGATGGCTTTATTAAAAGCAATAGCTTCCAGTAGACTTCCTATCTCCAAAGAGGTAATCTTCCCCATCTTCTGCATCCGTCAAGAAAGCTGCTTACTCCCATCCCATCTATCATATCTCTTGCCTGCCGCACAACCATTTATTATCAAAGAAAGTGAAAAGAGAATTCATTCAATTCTCTCCCTTCAGTCGATATTGCCACAAAGCAGCAGCCAGCTGCGGACAATTTATCCCACTGCAGGTAATTCATCTGCACAACAGCATCCATAACAAACTTTTACGAGCTTGTTGCACGCGTCCCCGATTCAAGAGCAATGGCACCTATATTTCCATCCCGACCTTGGGCGAGCAAGTAGGAGGTGAGGCATTCTCAGAACGATCCGTAGCACCATTCTCTGACGAAAGTGGGCCCGGTTCAAGTGGCATAGCTCCAGTGCCTATGTAGTCTGTGTTGAAGAGGTTAGAAAGAAATCCCGAAAATAGGAAGAAAGAACCAAACCTAAGACAGTCCCCTATAGACTATCTATAGATCTTGAATTCCCTTACTGCTCGGGAAGATAATTGGAATAGGCAAACCTCAGACAGTAGTAAAATACAAACTCTCTATAGATTCGCATTCACTTACCGGGAAGGAAAGAAGATAAGACAAGCCGTTTTTTCTAAGGAGAAAGAATTCCTCATTTCTCAATGCCTATCTCTCAGAAATGGGGAAAGGAATCTGATAGTCTAGTATATAGTAAGGATTTCCCTTCCGTAATCTTTCGAAGGTTGCCCTCTAGGATTATAATCATTTCGTTCCCTGTTTATATGCCTATTACCCAATAAGATTACCTACCTTGAGTAGCCAGCCTTAATGAGAATTTTCATATCAAAAACCTTTTTTCCGGGTCAGCATCATCTAACAATAGTGTACCTTTAGGCATTGTATATCTCTGTATGTCCGCTTAAGACGTCGATCTAAAGTATTCATCAATACATAATATTCAATCAAGTGAAAGGGAAGTCCATTCCTATTGAATCATGATCGATGGCCTGCTGTCTCTTTACTCGCTTAGTTCCGTAACTGCAAAATCTGAGACTCCCTTTTCTGTTGGAAGCCTTTCCTTTCTAGTTCGTAACATAATGAGTACACTATGTTGGAAGCTCCAATCTTCGATTCCAATCTGAAGCCAGACTTACTACCCACCATATCCCTGCATCTTCGATACCTCCATTTAGGAAGGATATCATGGTCTGTCTAATGCAGATAAGTTCATTGCGCTCTTTAAGACCCCTTATCACCTGTGTACTTATGATTCACCTCAGATGATTTGGTTCCCTAAAGCTTTCTATTTCTTCCTATCTAGCACTAGGAGCTCAACGAGCACTTGAGAGTTCTGAGTATCTAGTTCGATATGTTTGGAAATAGGTTGACTTTCTACTCTAATAAGTATACATCCTACCTCAATATCGATATTACACATCTCAGCCCTCGAATAGAATCTTCCCTCTCCAAGTTGCTACCTAGTTTCTCTCCCCCTCAATCCCTATATCCCTAGTTCGAATTCCTTAGTTAGGTATATGGATAATTGTTTCTTCTTGTCTTTCCTAGACCTGTGTTAAGCATCACAGAATTCGAAATATAGGCATTGCCGTTTGACGGTATACTTATAATCGTCTTGTTCCTTATCATCCCTTAGCTAAACTGTTAAGTCTACTATTGGGAATGATTTTAGTGTATCGAACCCCCCCCCCCGTCATAGGAAAGTGGAATATATCGCAAAGTCTTGTCATGATCTTTACCATTCAGCAAAGATTCAATGCACTCCTTTGTCCATATCAGTATCATTTCGATATATCTCAAAAACCTTTGATTCTTCAATCAGCAACAGATCAGCGAATACACCATCCAAAGACAGTACAAAAGACACTTTCTAGACATTTGACATTCACTTACTGTTCGGTAAGATAAGAAGATTTTCTATAGACTATCTATAGATCTTGAATTCCCTTACTGCTCGGGAAGATAATAATAATTGAGAAACCCGTATCATATTGATCTCCTTTTCTGAAGAATCAAAGAATATGAGGTTATTTGCCTTTTCTAACCAATCACTAGAAATCTCATCTCGCCTTTGGACTTCGAAGTCTAATCAGCATCATTCGGTTCCCAAAATCGAGAGATTGAAATCCCTTCAATTGATGAGTCGCACAATCATCTCTGAAAGAGAGAATCTCTTTCGAGTAAGCTTTTTCAGGCTAGCAACAAAATCGAATGTTTCTTATTCCCAAGAGGTTAGACATGATTTTATGTATTCCTACCCGAAGTGCATTCCAGTATTTATACTTAATAATCTCTTTTCGTTAATACCCATCTTAGCGAATTACCCTATTCTTAGGAAACAGAAGCTACCTTTGCTTTCATGAATCCAGAGTTCCGACCTTTCGGAAGGGCTACGAACCTACCTACCCGATTTGGTTATGCTTGATTTCCTACTCCACTCAAGGAAAGAAAAAACGGGTTGCTTATTCACATATTAGGTCTTAGAAATCATTCATCGAGCCGAAGGCAGCGACTTCCCAACTTACCATACCCTTATCGTCCTAATATTAAGGGGCAGCTCGAGATGATACCCTTAGGCTACTAGTACTTTTGGCAGGCAAGATATCGCCCTTGTCTGTTATGTGACGGAGGCGAAAGGCTTCCCTTCCCCCATGTTCAAAAGGGCGGCAGCTATCTGCCTAAATTCATTCTGGACCACGGACGGCGCTTTCAAAGGCTAGACGAATAGACGTGGGAACTTGGTCAACTCCCGGGGGACACAGTAAAAAAGGAACGGAGAAAGGGAGTGGAGAGCCTATGGGGACGAGACGGATGGTTTGCTAAATGTGGTTTACGAGTATCCCAAACAGAAGGGCTGAACCTGCAGGTAACCTTTCTGAGAGTGGCAATACTGGAATGAAATGCCAATGCGGAGAACAGAGTCAGCTCCGTCTAACTGCATCGATGAAATGGTACATCGCTCTATCAAAGGCTCTCATCACAGAGTTGAGCGGTGGTCCCGGGGGGGCGGAGGCTGGATTCGAGGAAGAAAAATACCTAGGTTCGACGGTGGACGTGGTGAACCCACTTGTCATGCGGGGACCCATAGGGGAGAACACATGGCTTAGTAAGCTCGTATCGAACCCCACCAAAAGGTGGCCGACGTGGAGCTGAACCGTTGTGTGCCCTAGTGGGTCATGATGGCTCCATACTGGCGGCAGCCTTAGCGCTGCTGAATGTGTGAATTGGATGCGTTTCTCAATATTGATGTAATTCCCGAAGAAAGTAGTATAAGCCAAAGAAGGAAGCCTCTCTCATATGTTAAGTCACTGCATAGGTAAAGGGCGAGAAGTTCCACTGCTGTTTTCCCTTTTATCAGTTGATAGCGAAAGCGTATACGATCTCTTCATTGCGCGCATATACGATCTCTTCTTTGTGGTCCTTGCTATCGCCTCCTCGCTATCGAAAGCATATACGCGCCTAGTAAGTCTTTATGTCGTAAGTGGTGAAATGAAATTGATAAACGCAAATACCCAAATACACTCTTTACAAAGAAACGGACCCTAAGTTAAGATGGTCCTACCTACTTTGCAGTACTGCTTTTCCCCTTTCACTTCTGTCCTACTTCTTTTTTGGTAGCTTCTAATAGAGTTTTTCTGAACCAGCGAGTGCACGAGCATAGGAAAGGGATTAGAGTTCTCTTTCTTTTGAAAAGTAGTAAAAAGTAAGAAAAACTAGAAAATCAAAACAGAATCAAAGATGAATTGCTTTCTCCTCAAAGAAAAACCACACCATATATGATAATTAATTGTCAGACAAAAAAAACCATATATGATAATTGTCAGAGTTGAGTGGAAGGAAATTGGCAAATTTCCAGTCTTTTGCTTTGTATTCGTAATGAGAACGAATAGGAAATGGGAATGAAATAGGGAATGGCACAGGATATGGCTTGAATTGCTAAGGGTGGAAAGAAAGGTAAAAGCATACAATCGTATCTCCTGGCACAATCAATCCGTAGATCAGTAGTTCTTTGTAAGAGAAAGGATGCTAGCTAGAGACTACAGCTGCACATGAAGAAAGAAGCTAAATTGCGTGGGCTTCTTTTCTTGTGTAAATGCTATCTTGTTTTTCCCTATCACGAATCCATTGAAAGAGAATAGCTAGGAAAAAGAGAGTAGGCAACCCTCTTTTGCTCGCTTTGTCTATTACCACCCGCCGCCCCTCCAGTGGGAAAGGCTAATATCGCTGCTCGCTATGCTGGCGAATACATACCTGGAAAACAAATATATGGAGATGTTTTGTGGGTCAAAAAAGTAGCAAGCAAGTGCCTTCCAAGAATGGAGTAAGATCCCAGATATATAGTGAAAGCTTGGTCTCGATGAGCAAGATGATGGACAAAATGAAGTTCAAGTTCCAACTTCAAATCGAGATCAAGTGAAATCGATGAGAGCTACTTTCTCAGAGAACAAGATTTGGGCATTTTTTCATGGTACTGAATTCTTTATCCAAATCGGATCCTGCTCTAGATATTGAATATTTGCTTCCTGCCAGCTTTTTACACAGTTAAGTTAATTCTACAAAGTACAAAGGAGAGTTCGTAGGGACAAACAGATTGAATGACTGAACTCCCACTAGTGAAGGTATGAACGGGAAAGAATTGTATTTTTAGGAACTATATGAATGAATTTCCAGAGGCTTTTCGTTCGCAACATTAGTAGTTACTCACTGGGTAGTTGAGCAGACAGTTTCAACGTTAGCTACTGGACCCGGTCTTGCTACGGGAAATTCTTACACCCAAACAACCCTAGCATCAACAACTATCAACTTTTCACCACTTTTTAGGCAATCAAAGCCAGCAATCTACTTTCTCTGAGCATGCGGCAGCCGGAAAAACTACTGCTCCCGGACTTTAGTTGTGAAGTGATAGCTCTCTTGGCGAAGAATGAATAGTAGGGGCAGCAGGTAAAGCAGTTGGGACAGCCAGTGAAGCTTTCGCCCTTGCTTGTCTTGTCCCAAAGCCAACTCTTTCTTTTAGGCATGCAGGAAAAGCTGTTCCAGGACTACCAACCCCAGCTACTGATTTCTTATAAGCTTCCTCCGACCCAGTGAGTGATTTGTAAAGTGCTGTTACCCCTTTCAACCTGCAATTGCTTTCTGTGGGGAATATTGAAACGGCAGAAAGGGATCAGGAATGATAGGATCAGATAGTAAAGGAATGGGATCCTCAGCAACTGCAGCCCCGGTAGGAGAAGGGAGTGCCTCCGCTGCAATGTCAAAATTTGTCAAAGTTTTTGAGGATGAAAAGAAAATGGAATTCGAATCTGGCACGCCAATTCAAAGAAAGTTTATGTGAGTACCTGGATGGTCATCATTACTGGCAGGAGAAGGAGTCTCCTCGAATATTCCAGCACCGGGATTTATAGGCCTCTCCCGGGGTTCTTTCTCCAGTGAATAGTACACTTCAGGAACTAGAAATTATGCAAGTTAGCTAAGTAAATAAAAGGGGAACAAAAAGATAGAAAATGGGCAGAATAAATACCTGTTGAAGATGAGGGGGTATCGGGTGAAGAAGCAGTGAACAGACTCTCAAACCCGTAGAAATCTGGAGCAAGATCGGGTGTGGGACTAACACGGGAGTTTCATGGTCTCAGCCGAATTGATGGGCACACCTTTGAGGAGAATCTGGTTCGAATATGATACGCTCTCCCAGACGGAGAGGTAACAGCCCGTACCTGATGCTGATGAGGAAGTCGAAGTCATCCCGTCTTGACCGGGACCTAAGGCCTGAATCTACCAAGGAACGAACTGTGCGCTTGCGAAGAATGCGCGAAGCTTCCGGGCCTTGTACAAATTGAGAGCCTCATCACATCGATGGAATGTGAATCGGGCACCCTTATCGTCGAACTGCCTAGGCTGAGTGCCGAGCATAGGAGCTAGAGCAGGCAACTGGGCAGTCATGCTATCAGGCATCAAAGAAGTGT
>JAMQYH010001086.1:0-10000 GCA_027562975.1 Rhynchospora breviuscula
TCTGTCTTACTCTATCAAAAAAGCCTTCCAATGGATCAAATAGAAGTGGAAAAAATAGAAGAAAAAGGAATGAAGGCAGGAATTCATGGATTTTCACGTTTCCTTATTCAAGTGAAGTAAAGTATCCGGATTTTCTGAACATCAGGGAAAGGTCTTTTTTACGGATAATCACAAGATCTTTTTATCAAGGAATGGGAATACTTTCAGTATTCCTTTAGTTAAGTATCCAGGTTCCAACAAAAAAACTTTGATCCACCAAAAACCCCGCGTTCAGGGAGGTCAATGTATTCAAAAAGGTCAAATTTTAGCAGACGGTGCCGCTACAGTTGGTGGGGAACTCGCTTGAGGGAAAAACATCTTGGTAGCTTATATGGTTACAATTTGTAAGATGCAGTACTAATTAGCGATATGAAGATATTTTGACGTCTTTTCACATTCGGAGATATGAAATTAAGACTTATGTAACAAATCAAGTCCCTGAAAGAATCAGTTAAAGAAATATTCTATAATATGGTTACAATTTGTAAGATGCAGTACTAATTAGCGATATGAAGATATTTTGACGTCTTTTCACATTCGGAGATATGAAATTAAGACTTATGTAACAAATCAAGGCCCTGAAAGAATCAGTTAAAGAAATATTCTATAATGAAGAAAAAAAAAACCAAAAAATCAAAAACCAAAAAATCAAAAACCAAAAAATCAAAAAGAGGAAAACATCAAAATGATCATCAACATTGTACAAACTTCTTGTAGTCAGATAAGGATAACGTTTTTTTTTTCGAATAATCTTAATAATCTTAAAGAAAAGGAGGAATTTTATGGTCAAAAAAAAGAAAAATAGAGCACATGATTGGATATCCGGCTGGATCTTGGACTGGAGAGAGATATTAAGAGAGATCAAGAATTCTCACTCTTTCATAGACATTTTTTTTCGACCAAGAACGCTTTATGAGACTCTTTGACTCCCGAATTTTGGGTATCATAATTTCAAAAAATTCCCGGGGTTCAAGAAGCAATCGATATTTAACCAACACAGGTTTAATAACTCGAGATTCCAGGATCCAAAATGGAGTAAAACGTGTCCATGGTGTCGTCAAAAATGTGGTAAGGGGCGTGATGCTACTTGTACTAGGGGTCTGTTTATGTCGTATTCAAAATCGAAATCTAGTTGAACGAAAAAATATCTATTTGAGGGGGTTTCTTCCTATACCTATGAATTCGGTTGGATCTAGGGAAGAATCTTTTTGTTCTTCTAATATTCATAGGTTTGTGATTTCGCTCCTGTATCCTCCAAAAGGAAAAACCTTTTCTGGGAGTTGTTTTATGGATGGAGAAGAAATTACTCGGGTTCTCCCAAGAAAGAAAAAGTGTATCATGCGGAGTTCATGGTGGTCGAGAAACCAGATGGGAAAAAAGGGGGATTTTCTTTGTAATGAAACCGTAGCTGGAATTGAGATCTCATTCAAAGAGAATAATAGCAAACATCTGGAGTTTCTTTTGTTATGGCATATAGATGATCCGATGGTTAGTTGGGGGAAGAATCAGCACGAATCGGATTTTTGGTTCGACAATGTGTGGTTGGGAAACAAGGATCGGTTTGTTAGGAAAGTACGGAATATCTTGTTCAATATTCAATATGATTCGACAAGATCGAATCTCATTCAAGGAAAGGATTCGAGCCAATTGAAAGGATCTTCTAATCAATCCATAGATCATTTCGATTCCATTAGAAATGAGAATGTGGAACGAACAGAGATAGAATCAGGTCGATTCCCGAAATGTCTTTTTGGATCTTCCTCAAAGTCCCGGCTATCCGCGGAAGGTGAAAAGCAGATGAATAATAATCTGCTTCCGGAAGAAATCGAAGAATTTCTTGGGAATCCTACAAGATCCATTCATTCTTTTTTCTCTGACAGATGGTCAGAACTTTATCTGGGTTCGAGTCCTACGGAGAGGTCCCCTGTAGAGAAGGCTCTTTGGAAGAGAAAACTGGGTGTTTCTTTTGTCCCCTTCAGGCGGCGATCGGAACATAAAGAACTGGTTGATTTATTCATAATAATTAGGTATTTCCAAAAAACCGTCTCAATTCATCCTATTTCCCCCGGGGATTCTAAGATTCCGAAGGAGAAATCGAATGCAGAAGATCGATTTGCAGAAATGGTAAATCGATTCATTCTATCAATAACGGAGCCGAATCTGGTGTATTATAGGAGATTTGGCCTTTCTATTGATTCCTACAGGTTGGATCAAAAAAAATCCTTGAATGATATATTCCACACAAATGGATCGAATCGATCCTTTCTAATGGATAGATCCGATCGCAACTTTGAATATGGAATTCAAAAGGATTCCATTGGAAAAGATAGTATGAATCATCGAACTAGGATGAAATCTACGATCAATCAACATTTATCAAATTGGGCAAAGATTGAGAAGAAATGGTTCGACCCTCTTATTTGTCGAACCCAGAGATCCAGGAATGGGTATCCTGATGCATATAGCAAATGGTCGAATGAGTTCCAGAATCTCCAGGAAGATTTCCTGGGATATTTCTCTTCGAAACAGGAGAAGCTTCAAGTAGTCTTCGATCAATTACGATTCCATATCACTGATTTTTCGAGTTATTGGGATTCGATTGATTGGTCCGAAATTTTCGACCTATACGAATTCACTTTCACTAAGTTATTTCTTGTCCTTTTGCCCATGGCCCGTCTCTTTTTTCATAAGTTACTTATCTTTTTTCCTAAGTTTTTGTACTGGTTATATCCCCGATTCTCTGTACATATCGGGAATATCGCCATTCATAGTTCTGAGATGTACATTTATGAATTGAAAGATCCGATCCAGGAGAAGTCGTTCGAACCACTACGTCTTCAAATCGTTCTTTTGAAGAAATTGAAACCCTTCTTATTGAACGATCATAATACTTCTCAAAGATTGGACGATCATAATACTTTCCAAGGATCGAATTTATTGATCAATGAAGAAAGAATATTCCCATTTTTTTTCAACGAAATATCAAAGTGGATGATTGACTCATTCCATAGTAGAAAGAATCGCAGGAAATCCTTTGATAACACGGATTCCTATTTCTCCATCATACCCCATGATCGAGACAATTGGCTAAATCCCGTGAAAGCATTTCATAGAAGTTCAATGATATCTTCTTTTTATAAAGCAAATGGACTTCGATTTTGGAATGATCTACATCACTTTTGGTTCTGGGTCTCTTGTAAGAAAAGATTTCCCTTTTTTGTGGAAAAAATTCGTATCAATAATGAGGATCTTACATATCGAAAATTCCTCAATATCTCGTTTATTCGCAACAAAATAGTTGGCGGTCAAAAAAACCATTTGTTTGTGAGTCTTTCTGCAAGGGTATCTGACATAAACATACCTCAGGATCAGGATTTTCCAAAAAGTGGCTACAAAAGAGAGAACTTGTACAAATCTTTCATGTATAAATTGTATAAAAAATTCTATAATCGATTCTATAGATCTTTTATTTTTCCAAGAACTCTTTATGCAATTCAATCCGATCCAGTCGTTTCTAGAGCTAGTTCCTCGATCGCGGACCTTTTAAGACCAATTCAATCTGATCCAGTCGTTTCTAGAGCTAGTTCCTCGATCGCGGACCTTTTTAGATTGGAAAAAACTTTTTGGCAATCTTTTTCAGATATGAATCGATCTGATTCCAAAATGAAGAACTTGCATCAGTATCTCAGTGTCAATTCAAACATGGACTGTGGATCAAATCCATGTTCTAAGAAATCTTTACCATCCGGAAAGAAGGAAAAATGGAGTCTTTTTAGTTTTCGAAGTCAAAAGAAATACGTTAAGAAAAGACATATCAAAATAATCAATAAAAAAAACCTTTTTTCTGTAAAACTTTTCGAAGGGAATATTGAAGAAAATATTATTTACTTAGAATGGACTATTTACAAAGAATGGCTGCTAACGATCTTTACTACGAGTGGGTTCAAACATCTAAGATTCATCCTTTCCGAGATTTTTTCCTATTTGATATTCCCAACCGTGGTATCCAAAATTCAAGATATTCTGGATATACCATGGGTAATTCTTGAGAAGATTCTTATGAAATGGACTCTGATAAGTGAGAAGATTCTTATGAAATGGACTCTGATAAGTAAGAAGATTTCAAATCTTCATTTAGTACAGCTACTCCGAAAAAAGACTCATCTGTCTCGAACAAAGACTGATTCTTTTAATGGGTCTTCTCCTTTTCTTTCTTGTACACTTTCATTATTCTCATATAGGAATAAGTCATTGATATCGGCTGAGTTCCTCTTTTCAATTCCTTTCCTTCTTTTTTTTGCTGGATATCTCGCTTGTAGAGGTCTTATCTTAATTTGCAAAACCTGTCGTCAGTTATTTATAGACTTTGAAAAGATCAAATCTTGGTCAAATCCATCATATATCATGGAGTTCCAAAAACTTCGGGATAGGTATCCTATATCTTCTTTCAGGTCAGAGAATTTAGAGAATCCCCTTCAAGTTATTTTCGATGATCCCTGTGGAGTTATAGAGAATCCCCTTCGAGTTATTGTTATTCTGAAAAAATACTATGTTATTCTGGAAGAATACATAGTAAAATTCTTCTATTTTCTGATAGAACTAGGATACCTACTACTTTTTCAGGAAAAATCTGAGAATCGAAATCGGATCGATTTGCTCATCTCTTATCTCACCTATCGCATAAGTGATCTCAGAAGTCTCATCCCAAATAATCTCATCGATCAAATCATTTTTTTGATAAATACGAGACATCTAAGTCCTACAAGTATAGAGATCTATTCATTGATGAGGAAAAGAAAAAAGGTGGTGAACAGCGATGATGAAATAGAATCCTGGGTCGCGAACAACGATTGGGTTGATGATGAAGAAAGAGAATTTTTGGTTCAGCTCTGCACCTTAAGTACAGAAAAAAGGATTAATGAAATTCTATGGAGTTTGACTCAGAATAATCTTTTCTATGAAATGGTGGAACAACCTGGATCCAATTATTTACGGTACTTATTTGAAATTCAGCAAAAGGATCTATTGAATTATGAGTTCAATAAATCCTGTTTAGCGGAAAGACGGATATTTCTTGCTTATTATGAGACAATAACCTCGTGGGGGACTTTTCATTTGTCATCTCGTCCAACCCCCTTTTCGCTTCGCTTAGCCCCATACCCTTCTAGGAGTGTTTTAGTGCTAGGTTCTATAGGAATTGGGCGATCCTATTTGGTCAAATCCCTAGCGAAAAATTCCTATCTTCCTTTCATTAAGATATATCCGCTCAAGTACCCGTATTTATTCGCGGAGTATTTTAGTGATCCCAATCAATATTTCGATATAGATGAGATGGAAGAATGGAAGGATGAATATATTACTTCTATTCCTTTTGATGTTGATGATTTTGATGTTGATGATAGTGGCGATATTGATAAGAATCTGAATTTTCATAAGAAACTTTTCTATATGACACGGGATAAGCTAACTACCAATGACCCATTTTTTTTGGATATGACCGTGCAATTCGATTTGGCAAAAACAATATCTCCTTGTATAGTATGGATTCCAAACATTCATGATCTGGATCGGGATGAGTTGAGGTATTTATCCCTCCATCTAGAAGAGAGCTCTCTTTCCAATTCCAAGGATCGTGAAAGATGTTTCACTAGAAATAGTATTGTTATTGCTTCGACTCATATTCCCCGAGAAGTGGATCCCGCTCTAATAGGTCTGAATAAATTCAATACATTCATTAAGATACGAAGGCTTACTATTCCAGAACAACGAAGGTATTTCCGGATTCTTTCATATACTAGGGGATTTGGCTTGGAAAATCAAATATTCGATAGTAAGAAATTTGGGTCTATAACCATGAGTTCGAATGTACAACATCTTGTAGCACTTAACAATGAGGTCCTATCAATTAGTATTACACAGAGGAAATCCATAATCGAAGAAACTAATTCAATTCGATTCGCTTCTTTTAGACAGACTTGGAATTTTCAAACTCACATAAGAGGGTTCCAGGATCATAGGATCCTTTTGTATCAGATAGGAAGAGTTTTTGCACAAAATATATTTCTAAGCAATTTCCCCATAGATCCTATCTATATCTATGTACGGGACCCTATCGCGAGGAATCAAATATGGAATTCTTATTTGTACAAATGGTACGTCGAACTTGAAACAAATTTGAAGAAAATAACGATACTTCTTTATCTTTTGAGTTGTTCTGCCGGATTGGTCACTCAAGATCTTTGGTCTTCACCCGGACCCGATGGAAAAAATTGGATCACTTCTTCTGAATTTCTTGAGAATGATTCTCGGCTAGTTCAGAACCTATTAGAATTAGAAGACTTTCTGGTGGGATCCTCATGGATAGAAAAAAATTGCAGTGAGACATTACTTCTTCGGTCCGAACCAAAGAATCCGTTAGATATGATGCAACATAAATCTTTTTCTACCCATTATCGTAGAGTGACAAATGAAATAGAAATAGACGAATCGGAGTTTGAAGAAGAGCATGAAGCCGTGAACCCGCAGAAGATAGAGATAGAGAACGATTTCTTCAATCAAAATCAAATAGAAATAGAAATAGTTCGGTCTCCTAAAATATGGCGCTATATATTTGATAATCTCGAAATTCAGAATATCAAAAAGCTTATCAAATCGGGACTTCCTTATTGGGCCGAGTCATTTCAGGGCAAGTGGCCTTTTGATCTTGAGGAAGATCAGCTTCAAGAGGAGGAGAATGATTCGGAGTTCTCGCAGAATGAAACAATTCAGCACGAGAAACAAGAGAGATTTTCAAAAGAACAAAGCTTTTTTATAATAAACCGATTCATTTGGGAACCTCCGCACCCACTCTTTCTCGTAGTCATATACCTGTCCTTTTGGCTTTCACCTCGAGAATTGTTTTCATCTGATAATTTCGATGAGAGGAGTCCTGACCTAACTAAGGATCCTTCTTCATATATAGATGAAGACCATTGGTTCAATAAGGGAGAAAAGCACTACGAAAGGTTGGTTCGTCATAAGAGATGGCAAAGAAGACTTAGAATCAATAGTTCCTTATCTAAAGGATCTTTCTCCTCTCATATTCTGTTCGAGAGTTATCAGTATTTAGCAAATCTGTTCCTATCTAACGGAAGGCTATTGGATCAAATGACCAAAATATTGTTGAGAAAGAGATGGCTTTTCCCGGAGGAAATGAGCCATTTGATTTGTGGAACAGAAGAAAGATTTCCCATTCCTTATCCGTAAAGATATGTGGCCATGAAAAAGGGAAAAGGCCTAGCGTGGAAGAGGATTGACCGGGTGGTAGAGTCGTGGAAACACTTGTTTATTCGATATTTTGGACCTTAGTTCATATGCTACTGTTCAAGCATGAATTGAAATCTTAGATCAAAGCACTATGTATGGATGATATAAACTGCCTAAACAAGAATTCCTTTCTTGTTTAGGCGAACAACCAGAGTAGAAAAACAGAGTAGAAAAACGGATTCATTCGGATCGACATGAGGGTCCAACTCCATTGGATTGCCAGAATCCATGTTGTATATTTGAAGCAGGTTGACCCCCGTGCTTCTCTCATGGTAGAACCCTCTTCCTGCTGAGCTGAGCCCCTATCTCCTCGGCCCACAGAGGAAAAGTGTAGGGCTGGTGCTCAAAATTCATTACGGAAGAAAGGACTCACAGAGCCGGCATCACTAGGGGGATCACTAACTTATACTAAAACGAATACTAATATAATAGAAAAGAACTCTTTTTTCTGGATACTTTCCCCGGTTCCATTGCTACCGCGGGCTTTCCGCAATCGATCGGATCATATAGATATCCCTTCATTCAACACAACATAGGTCATCGAAAGGATCTCGGACAACTCACCAAAGCACGAAAGCCAGAATCTTTCCGAAAGTGGATTCCTATTTCAAGAGTGCATAACCGCATGGATAAGCTTACACTAACCCGTCAATTTTGGATTCAATTGGGGATTTTCCTTGGAGGTATCCGGAAGAAATTGGAATGGAATAATATAGATTCATACAGAAGAAAAGGTTCTCTATTGATTCAAAGGGTATACCTATGGGATAGAATAAGAAAAATCGAAATGAAATTCAAGAATCCAGGAAAAAAAGGAAATCAAAAAAAGGAAATAGAACAAACAAATAAGTAGAAGATCGAAGAGCCCGGATTCAAAATGACAAAATTGAAACTCAAAAAGGATCCTTCTTTCTGATTCTCGAAGGATGAGAGGCAAAGGGATTTCTATCGAGAAAGAGTTATTAGATAGAAGATCGTGATTTGATCCGCATATGTTTCGTAAAAGAGAAATCTTTTCCTTTGATCATAAATGAAAAGTCTTCAATTGGAATATGAAAACGTGACTGAATTGGTCGAAGTTACTCTTCGAAACGGAGTGGCAGAAGGGAAGAAATTCTCGAACGAAGAAAAGGATCCAATTACTTCGAAAGAATTGAACGAGGAGCTGTATGAGGTGAAAATCTCATGTACGGTTCTGTAGAGTGACAGTAAGGGTGACTTATCTGTCAACTTTTCCACTATCAACCCCAAAAAACCAAACTCTGCCTTACGTAAAGTTGCCAGAGTACGATTAACCTCTCGATTTGAAATCACTGCTTATATACCTGGTATTGGCCATAATTTACAAGAACATTCTATAGTATTAGTAAGAGGAGGAAGGGTGAAGGATTTACCCGGTGTGAAATATCACATTGTTCGAGGAACCCTAGATGCTGTCGGAGTAAAGGGTCGTCAACAAGGGCGTTCTAGTGCGTTGTAGATTCTTATCCAAGACTTGTATCATTTGATGATGCCATGTGAATCGCTAGAAACATGTGAAGTGTATGGCTAACCCAATAACGAAAGTTTCGTAAGGGGACTGGAGCAGGCTATCATGAGACAAAAGATCTTCTTTCTAAAGAAATTCGATTCGGAACTATTATATGTCCAGGGTCCAATATGAAAATCATTTCAGAGGTTTTCCCTTACTTTGTCCGTGTCAACAAACAATTCGAAATACCTCGACTTTTTCAGAACAGGTCTGAGTCAAATAGCAATGATTCGAAGCACTTTTTTTGACATTCAACTATGTATTTCGGAAACCTAAGGACTCGATCGTATGGATATGTAAAATACAGGATTTCCAATCCTAACAGGAAAAGGAGGGAAACGGATACTCAATCTCAAGTGAGTAAACAGAATTTCATACTCGATCTCATAGATCCATATAGAATTCTGTGGAAAGCCGTATTCGACGAAAGTCGTATGTACGGCTTGGAGGGAGATCTTTCCTATCTTTCGAGATCCACCCTACAATATGGGGTCAAAAAGCCAAAAAAAAAAAATTGATTCGTTTTTAGCCCTTATAAAAAGAAAACGGATTCTTGAACCTCTTTCACGCGCATGTCACGTCGAGGTACTGCAAAAAAAAAAACTGCAAAATTCGATCCAATTTGTTGTAGTCGAGTCGTTAACATGTTGGTTAACCGTATGATGAAACACGGAAAAAAATCATTGGCTTATCAAATTTTCTATCGAGCCGGGATAGATATTCAAAAAGAGACAAAAAAAAATCCAGTATATGTTTTACGTCAAGCAATAGTTAGAGTAACTCCCAAGCTAGGAGTAAAAACAAGAAGACGAAAAAACGGAAAGACTTATAAAGTCCCTGTTGAAATCCCATTTCCACAAGGAATATTACTTGCCATTCGTTGGTTATTAGAAGCATCCCGAAAGCGTTCGGGTACAAGTATGGCTTCACAATTAAGTTCCGAATTAATAGATGCTGCTTCAAAAAAACGTGGCAAGGCCATACGCAAAAAGGAGGAGACTCATAAAATGGCAGAGGCAAGTAGAACTTTTGCTCATTTTCGTTAATTCATGAACAGGATCTATGGATCTACATAGGTCCATGGATTCATACATCTCGATCGGAAAAGAATCAATAGAAAGAGAA
>JAMQYH010001086.1:22500-29450 GCA_027562975.1 Rhynchospora breviuscula
ATATATATGTCAAACATCTTTTTTTTTGAATCCATTCTGTCTTACTCTATCAAAAAAGCCTTCCAATAGATCAAATAGAAGACATTTTCCGAATTTTTTGGAACATCGAGTTTCCTAAATTACTAAATCAAACTCTCCAGTTTGCCTGACTATTCTGTCTTTCCTAGGAAAGAGGGAACAGAAACTACAAAGAATCAAGAAGGGGTACAAATCAGATCTATTTTGCCATTGGATATCTATCTATATTTTCTATAGAAAAGATCCTAGAATTGGAAGGAAGTCGCAGAATTTTGCTCTGGGAATATCTTATCAATCCATTCCCATCCCATTTATTTATACTTCTTGCAAATCCTCACGTTTTTTCGGAACGAAACCGGTTTTTCTGCCTCTTTCCATTTCATCTCAATCTAGAAATAGATTATGGCGAAAATCCATCTCATTATAGAAATAGATTATGGCGAAAATCCATCTCATTATAGAAATAGATTATGGCGAAAATCCATATATGGAGTTCATTAAAGTTTCATGTGATTTAGTAAACAGAATAGAAATTTGATCATTACTAGATCGATCTTAGGGGTCGATGAATAATGAGCAACTAATGGGGTTTTTTTCGTGAAAAAGGACATTTCTTTTTTGAAATACGATATATAGAAACAATTTGTTGAAATACAATATACATGAATCCAATTTCCTGAAATAGCAAATGATCAAACACGTTTCCTTATTCAAGTGAAGTAAAGTATCCGGATTTTCTGAACATCAGGGAAAGGTCTTTTTTACGGATAATCACAAGATCTTTTTATCAAGGAATGGGAATACTTTCAGTATTCCTTTAGTTAAGTATCCAGGTTCCAACAAAAAAACTTTGATCCACCAAAAACCCCGCGTTCAGGGAGGTCAATGTATTCAAAAAGGTCAAATTTTAGCAGACGGTGCCGCTACAGTTGGTGGGGAACTCGCTTGAGGGAAAAACATCTTGGTAGCTTATATGGTTACAATTTGTAAGATGCAGTACTAATTAGCGATATGAAGATATTTTGACGTCTTTTCACATTCGGAGATATGAAATTAAGACTTATGTAACAAATCAAGTCCCTGAAAGAATCAGTTAAAGAAATATTCTATAATATGGTTACAATTTGTAAGATGCAGTACTAATTAGCGATATGAAGATATTTTGACGTCTTTTCACATTCGGAGATATGAAATTAAGACTTATGTAACAAATCAAGTCCCTGAAAGAATCAGTTAAAGAAATATTCTATAATATGGTTACAATTTGTAAGATGCAGTACTAATTAGCGATATGAAGATATTTTGACGTCTTTTCACATTCGGAGATATGAAATTAAGACTTATGTAACAAATCAAGTCCCTGAAAGAATCAGTTAAAGAAATATTCTATAATATGGTTACAATTTGTAAGATGCAGTACTAATTAGCGATATGAAGATATTTTGACGTCTTTTCACATTCGGAGATATGAAATTAAGACTTATGTAACAAATCAAGTCCCTGAAAGAATCAGTTAAAGAAATATTCTATAATGAAGAAAAAAAAAACGAAAAAATCAAAAACGAAAAAATCAAAAACGAAAAAATCAAAAACGAAAAAATCAAAAGGGAGTAACAATGAACATAATCATCAACATTATCCAAACTTTTTGTAGTAAAACAACTCAATCGGTCGTCGTATTCGGACTTTATTTTGGATTTTTAACCACATTCTCGATAGGGCCCTCTTTTTTCTTTCTTATTAAAACTCGGGTTATGGAAGAAGGGAGCGAGAGGAATGTTGCGTCGACAACTGGTTTTCTTGTCGGGCAACTTATAATGCTCGTATCAGTTTATTATTTCCCTCTGCATCTAGCACTGAGTCAGCCTCATACAATAACTATCTTAGTTGTACTTTATCTTTTCTTTCATTTCGCATCGTACAAGGACGAGGACTTTTTGGATTATGAATATGGACTAACTACCCGAAATTCCATACGTAATTTCAGCATTCAATGTGTATTCCTGAGTAATGTCATTTTTCAATTATTAAATCATTTTATTTTACCAAGCTCAACGTTAGCTAGATTAGCCAACATTTATATGTTTCGATGTAACAACAAGATTTTATTTGTAACAAGCAGTTTTGGTGCTTGGTTCATTGGTCAAATTTTCTTCACAAAATGGCTTGGGTTGGTATTATTCTGCATACGGCAAACTTATTTTTATTTTTATAGATCGAAGAACTACAAGGGTCTTGTGTTGCATTGGAAGTACACTCTGATAGACTGGACATATATATCTTCTATGGAGGAAGTCTTCCGTATTTTCTCTTTTGTCATCTTTATCTTCTATTTAGGCAAAGTACCCCATCCTTTTCTCGATCAGAGAATGAGAGAAAAAAAAGCCGAAACACTAGAAAAAAAAAAGCAGATGAAAGAGAAAAATCAAGAAAGGCTGGAAAAAAGAAATGGAAAAACAACTTCCAACACGAAGAATACTCAATTAGTTAGAAATCAAGAAGAGCAGGAAAAGACTAAATTCAGGTTTACAAGAATATTCGTTACTTGTCTTTTTGATTCTAGACGATGGAATCGTCCATTACGGTATATCCAAAAGAATCGATTGTACGAGGGTGCTGTACAAGACATTCCTGTACAAAATGAAATGGGGCAATATTATTTTGGTACATGTCGAAGTGATGGAAAAAAAAGAATATCTTTTACATATAGACATGGTCTCAAGGAGTTTTTGGACACGCTAGTAAAACAACTTGCTTTAGTCAATTCTTATTGGTTTCTGAATCCGAAAACAATGAAATTAAGATTAGTAAATAAATTAAGAAGATTATCTGAATTAAGAATAGTAAATAAATTAAGAAGATTATCTGAATTAAGAAGATTGAATCAATTTTCTAAATCTCAGAAATACTTAAAATCTCAGAAATACTTATATTATATTTGGATTTATAGAAATGAAAAAAAAAAGTACAACTTAATCAATGAATTAAGAAGTCGAATCAAAGTTCTAGAAGAGAAAGAGGGATTTCTTGCTCTAGATATCCTCGAAAAAAGAGTCAGATTATGTAATGATGAGAATGAAGAAGAATGCTTTTCGAAACGGGAGGATCCCCTTTTGAAGGGACCAAATCGTAGTCCAATAAGGATATCAGAAAGACCGCCTATGAGATACATAGGAAAGGTAAATAATAAGGATCCGAGAAACAAAATGGAAAAATCCAAAAAAATGGAAGATCCCAAACAGGAAGCCGAAATTCGAAAGAGCGTGTTTGAAGGATTCAAAAAGGACAAAATTAGTGTTAGTATACCCCTAATACAGGAATGTCCAACAGAAAGTAGTGAACACTTTATGTCTGCCTACGATCGCTTACGGTGGATGGAACGAGTAGAAAAAAGTTCGCAAACCTTGTTGTACACACTAGTAGTGACTGATCCAACTACTAAAAAAGTCGTAAAAATGCCAAAAAGGGGAAGAAGCTTTTTTGATATTTTTCCTATTGAATTCGAGGAAATCAAGAAAGATCTTCCTAAAGGGCTAAGTGGCTTTATGGACGACATGGAAGTGAGGGAAGAAAGGCCGGAAAAAGAAGAGAGTGAAAGTAAAGATGAGGACAAACATGGGGAAGAAAAGGAAAAACAAAAAGACGACCAGGAAAAGCAAAAGGAAAAGTCACGAGAATTCGCGGAAATTTCTTTACGCAAATTCAGAGATATTCTCATTTATATAATGGATGAGGATGATCTGCTTGAGGAGGGGAAGAAGGTTAAGAAGAATCCGCTTGAGGAGAAGCAATCCGATGAGGAGAAGCAATCCGATGAGGCGAAGGAATCCGGGGAACCAGGACAGATCAATTTGATACATTACTCGCAACTACCGGATTATTCTCGAGGTGTAATCAAAGGAATCATGCGTCCTCTAAGACGTAAAACAGTTATTTGGGACTTGTATCAACCACATCCACATTCCCCGCTTTTTTTTGATCGAGTAGAAAACAAGCTTTTTTCTTTTTTTCGAAAAATATTTTTTTCTGTTTTTGGTATCTTTTTCAAAATCTTTTCAAAGATTTTTTTCATTCTTAGGAATTCGGTGGGGAGAAAACAAGAACGGAAAATCTTGCAGGAGGAAAAGACAAAGGAAATAGATTTGGTAGAGAAAAAGAAAAAGAGCAAGATGAGAAGAAAAGAGAGCGAAAAAGAACGACGTCGATCAATAGCAGAAGCTTGGGATGCAGATGTGGCCCTTCAACAAATAAGAGGTTGTCTGTTATTAACCCAGTCTTTTCTTAGAAGAAAAATTGTGTTACCTTCTTTGATAATAGCTAAAAATCTTGGCCGGATGGTCTTATTCCAATCCCCCGAATGGAATGAGGATTTCAAAGAATGGGATAGAGAAATGCATGTTAAATGTACTTATTCTGGTGTTGCATTATCAGAAACACAATTTCCCGAGAATTGGTTAACTGATGGTATTCAGATAAAGATTATATTTCCTTTTCGTTTGAAACCTTGGCGAAGTAGAAAAGAACACGCAAGAAAATCGAGTTTTTTAACAGTTTTTGGAAGAGAAACACGCGTACCTTTTGGGTCTCCCCGAAGGCAACCTTCCTTTTTTAGACCCATTTATGAAGAACTCTTAAAAAAAATGAGAGAAGTGAAAAAGAAATCTTTCCTACTTTTCGAAGTTTTCAAAGGAAAAAAAAGAAAAGTATATGAACCGACTGAAAATGGAAAAGATTCCAAAATCAATAAGAATATTATTGATGAACCCACCATTGGAATCCCATCCATGAATTGGACAATTGAGTCAGTGATAGAAAGAAAAATGCAAAATTTTTCTGATATCACAATCAGAATCAGAAATGACATAGAAGAAATCACAAAAGAAAAGAACAAAATACTTCTCATTTGTGATGATAAAAGACCGGAATCACAGAAACCTATTTGGAAGATATTTCAAAGAAAAAGTATTCGATTAATACACAAATCAGGTTATTTTCTCAAATTTTTCATTGAAAAAACATCCATAAATATCTTGCTATGGATGATTAACAACCTTCCTAGGACTAGGAAAAATTCGCAACTTTTCTTTGAATCAATAAAAAAAAAAATGAAGAAATTCATTTCCAAGAATAAAACAAATCAAAAAGGGAGGAAGGAAAGAGATCAAAATACAATGAACTTTTTTTGGACTCAAAAAAAGAATCATTCCAAAATGGATTATGACTTATCCTCCTTGTCCCAAGCATATGTATTTTACAAATTATCACAAAGCCCATTCCTTAACAAATATCACTTTAGATCTTTACTTCAATATAATGAGACCTATCCTTTTATTAAGGATCAAATCAAAGATTATTATCGAGGGATATTTGATTCCAAATCAAGTCATAAGAAAATGACTAAGAGTCAATTGTGGAAAAACTGGTTAAGGGGTCATTATCAATACAATTTATCTCAGACCAAATGGTCCCAATTAGAACCGCAAGAATGGCGAAATAGAATGAATCAACATTGTATGATTCCAAATAAAGACTCAATGCCATTTGATTCCTGTGGATTTGATTCATTCCTTAGTATAAAAGACAAATTAAAAAAAAACTACAGATATGATCTTTTAGCAAATATATATATGAACTATGGGGATAAAGATAAAAAGGACTTATCTATTTATCGATTTGTCAGTATAGCTATTAGTGATCATCTAGAAGGTGTAGAAAGTTTTTGTTATCCATGGAAAAATCGAGATAGAAAATATTTTGATTGTCGAATTCTCCTTACAAAAAAGAGCAATATAGATACCTGTACTAATAACAAGAAACTGTGGGTCAATCCACTGATAGGTGGTTATCAAAATACTCAGACTGAAGAAGAAAGAATCCAAAATAATTTTCCCAAAAGATATCTGGTCCAAAAAGAAGATTCGGATCAAAAAAAAGATCAGAAAGAAGATTCGGATCAAAAAAAAGATCAAAAAGAAGATTCGGATCAAAAAAAAGATCAAAAAGAAGATTCGGATCAAAAAAAAGATCAAAAAGAAGATTCGGATCAAAAAAAAGATCAGAAAGAAGATTCGGATCAAAAAAAAGATCAAAAAGAAGATTCGGATCAACAAGAAGATTCGGATCAAAAAGAAGATCAAAAAGCAGATTTTTTGGATTGGAAGAAAATGAATAAAGAATTGAAAGAAAGGAATGAAGAAAGGGTTTTGGGATTCGATATAGGATCTTGGTTCTTCCCAGAATTGGTACTACTTTTAAATGAATATAAGAAGAAACCATGGATTACGCCAATCCAATTACTTCTTTTTGATTTGGATCTTCGTAAAGATACAAAAAATCAAGATACAAAAGACGGCGAAAAAACGGAAAGAGAATCTGTTGAGGAAGCTATTCGGGATGGAAAAATGTTTAATGCAAAAAAAATCAATACGGCAGAAGAAGATTTCATAGTAGAAGTCCGTTATGGACCAGACCCAGAAGAACAGGGAAGTCAAAAAAAAGAGAAAAAGAAGGAAGTCAGAGGAGTAAACGACATACCAGAATTTGATTTCTTGTTGAAAAAATCTTTCCTTTACCAATTCAGATTGGATAGCTCCCAAACCAAGAAAAAAATAAAAAGTGGGATAGACGAGACCTATCACCTGCTTAGACTGTTCAAAGACTATTTCCAGAAAAAGGCAGAGGGGGTTCCTATACCTCGGAGAAGAAATCCAAAAAAAGTAAGTATCAACATTATAGAGAAAGAAGAGATGGATTTGGAACTAATGAACATATTAACAGATGAAAGTGACAGTGACAGTATCCCCCTTTTGTTAGAAGATCAATATCTGATTTTCGAAGAATTTCGTCTATGTCAGAAAATAGATGGGAAATCCATTTTCTATCAAATGATAAGTATCAATACCTCATTGTTCAATCAAAATCAGCATCAAAGT